>JBBPMQ010000122.1:0-48040 GCA_038090375.1 Boletus rubroflammeus | reverse complement strand
CCCCAGACTGATGGGCAGACAGAAAGGGTCAATCGCGATCTTCAACAATATCTGCGGCTTTACACCACCGAGAAGCAACATGAGTGGTCAGAATGGCTTGCGCTGGCGTAATTTAACTATAATCAACAGCAACATTCTTCTACAGGAAAGTCCCCTTTCCAACTCACACGTTCCTATGCACCTCATATGGGGATAGAACCAATAGAAGCGCAGGCTCCAGCAGCCACGGACTTTGCCAAAAATATGAAACAAACCTTAGCCGACGCCACAAAACATCTAGAAAAGAAACAGACACAAATGAAGGCACAGGCAGACAAGAAACGTTCCGATATGCCTATCTATAAACCTGGCGACCAAGTTTGGCTATCAACGGAGAACCTAAACTTGCGAGAATCTTGCCAATCGCGTAAATTAACAGAGCGATGGCTCGGACCTTATACTGTAATAGAACACATTGGAGAAAACGCAGTTCGCCTTAAATTACCCCGCTTGATGCAAATCCACCCAGTCGTGAACATTTCACGCACTAAATTATATAAAGACCTACTTCCTGGACAAATCTCGTACAAACCCGGACCGGTTACGGTAACCGATGAAGGGGACGTCAAATTCGAAGTGGACTATATTGTAGATTCTAGACTTAAGGGCAAGAAGCTTGAGTACCTCGTTCACTGGAAAGGTTACGGTGAAGAGGATCGCACATGGGAGATTGAAGGTCACCTCTCCCACGCCAAGGAGGCAGTGCACGATTTTTACGTAAAGAAACCGAGTGCCCTACGACGATTACAAATAACAACTGAACTTTTCACAACATTATTTAACCCATACAAAAATTATACGGACGCACCTCCTATTTGGTCTCGCCTGGAATGCGAACCATAGCAGGAGGGTAATGTTACGAACTCTAATTTTCTATTCTTTCTTTTTCTAGTCACGTGATATTTTCCACGGTCATGTGACAACACGTGCACCTTTCTCATCACGTGACCTTATCTTTTATTTGGACTCATCACGTGATCCACGGTCTAGACCAGTCACGTGACTCACCTCACCTATTTAATTACCAAAGGTCTAGAAACATCTAGACTCTTATCACGTATCTCTTATCTATGACATCATCCCTTATCTACAGGACGCACAGACCAGTAGGTAAACATATACAAACAACTGTAGTAGTATAAGTACCTTGCAATCAACACCCCAAGAACTCTAGTCAAGTTCTTGTTGGGATTCCCTCTCAACTTTCTCTTAGCTCTAAAAGCAAGTCTGGTGTGAAGTGTCCCAAGTCTTTATTAGATTTGAGGTCGTCAACAGATAGTGCCTCTGACAACCGCAACGACCTCGCCAAGACCCTATACTCTCTTCTTTTCATCTGGCCGAACGAACACATCAGCCAACACCTTTGCCATGACGACTACAACACCCCCATCGATCTCTTTGAATTCCTCAACCCTGATAGTGCCTCCGACAACCGCAACGACCTTGCCAAGACCCTATACTCTCTTCTTTTCATCTGGCTGAATGAACACATCAGCCAACACCTTTGCCGTGACGACTATGACACCCCCGTTGGTCTCTTTGATCTTCCCAGCCCCCAATCATGATTATGTAGATACTAGACACTGTATTTACAACAAAGATAAAAACTAATCTTTTTAGCGCGATAGGGGAATAAATAAATTTGGTGCGATGGGTCAAATTTTCGCGGCAGGCTAGAATTTGTGGTGCGGCGAAGTAAAATTTCGCGATAGATTATTTGTGCAGTTCTTGACCTGCAAGAACATAAGGACTTGAGTTATTCAACGGAAATGTAAGAAAACTTGTAGATTTTATTTTCGCGCATTTGCGCACAATGGTGGATGCAGGTTTTTCCTGATGCGGGGGTAGCCACAAAAAAAACGGCCATGATGCTCTCCCTCAGACACTTTATCCTCCAACAGCGTGTCCTCCGTCTCTACCGCTTCGCCATCAGGGCTTCACGCTGTACGAATCCACAGTCTCTCTTGAACCCGCCCTCATAGTATGCGCTATAGCTATTCCCGACCCACGCGCACGGGGAGAGACACTCCTCTGGTTTCGCGCAGAAATCGAACGCAACAGGCACCTTACCGACACCGTGAGCACATCTCCTTGCCCCCAGTGCACGTCTCATCCAGCCCCAGGTGGCAATAGAGAACCAGCTCAGTATTGCCAAGCGAGAAATTCGCCAACGCTTTCCCGGAACCTCGTACTAGTATAGATCGCCGATACCAGTCACACAGAACAAATCTGATTGACACAAGATTCGTGCACTCCATCTGCACGAGGGAACCTGGGCGTTAACGGTTCGTCACGCGTCTTATACCTACCAAGGCCCATGCTACTGCAGCACGCCAAAAGCATGCAAGCGTGTTGATCAAAGTAATGTGCAATCGCTATACTTGAATCCATTTCTTATGAGACATCAATAATGCACTTTGTGTTATATTTCTGTCTGCTACCTTCCAACGATCTTGTGTCGCCATCGTTGATCGCCAATTGTTTTCGTCGCCAATTGTTTTACTCTCGCTGCCGAATGGCAACTCTACGTCATGCATTTGTGTTCGCGCATGGAGTCCTCCTCTCCATCCATGGAATATATTACCAGGCCTGGCGGAAGTCATGAATCAGGATGTGACCTGGCTCGTACCCTATCAGTTTACGCAGAACGTAACGCCTTTCCTATGCTTTACAGTGTCTGGCGTGCTAAGAACCCTGTTTTCAGATACCGTCAGTCGTTGACGTCCGAGTGATGTTGACATTCCTGGAACTCTATCAAACACTGCTCAGATTCGTCTTTTTCAAGCTCTACACGGACGCCGGGCTTATCTACTCACCTCCCTCGGACGCCACCCGAGATGAAGCTGGTGCCGGACTAGGCGCATTCAGTGTCCAGACGACGGAGACAAATATCGTATATCTTAAAACCCGAAAACACTGGCAAAATGGCTTCGTCGCAGAATCAGACGATTCGATCACCTCGTGTCATCATTGACCGACTCATGATCACCAAGGCGAATGAGTCGGCAGAGGAGAAAGAGCGGCGGCGAAGACGAAAATATGTTCAGCCACAATGGGTTGTAGATTGCATCAACGCAGGAAAGATCCTTCTTGAGGATCTCTATACGCAAGGTGCCACGCTTCCTCCTCATTTGTCTCCGTTTGGTGATAAACCGGGAGCCTGTGGGCCTGTCCCACCTGGAGGAAGCGTCGGCGGAGGAGGTACCCGACAGCGAGGTTGAACAAGCTTCGGAGCAAAATGAGGAGGAAGAGAATTTGGCGAGTTCATTGAGACTGTGGGCATCAGCAATGCTGACGACGCAGAGTCTCTGACTCTCTGCGTGCTGCAGAACTGGCAGCCGAGGCGGCGGGAATGGATTACAGCACGTTCGAGAAGGATGTACGGAGGTTGCAGAAGAAGCGGGCAAAGAAGGAGAAGCCTGTCGATCAGGACGAGGAAGACATGGGTAAGATGCTGTTGAGTAACAAGAAGCGGAAACTCTACGAGCGAATGAAGTATGGAGAGAAGAGACGGGCGGCAAAGGATTGTCTGAATGAGTTCACTCCATCTCATTATCTGACCCATGGGCAGCGCGAAACTTTGCTGAGGAGACGCAGAGAGATTGAAGCAGGTCGAAACGGTCATGATTGATGTTGATAGCAAGTACAATGTGCTTACACTAGATGGCTTAGTTAAGCCGCTTTAACACTACCGCCCGACGCCCACCTGTCCGCCCGCGAAACTCTGGCAACGTTCGTTCCCAGCGCTCACTGTGCTCAACGTCTCCCCAGCGGGTTCGGTAGTGAACAAGGTGCTCACATTGCACCATTACACTCTAAATCATGGTCAGTATGCTTGGTTTGGGAAACAGACACCCCCCTTCAGTAGACATTGTACGCCGCTCTGACACTTCGGGTTCCATCGCCAATCTCAAAGCGGCTCCATCGCCCGCCGAGAAGACCCGTCCTGTGCCCATTCCAGACACCAGCGACAACGGTGGTCTCCACTTCTTCTCCCTACCACATTGGACACGTCGCATACTTCCCGTATCCTCCTCAGCGCGCAAAAGTCTTGCAGGTTTACCCCAAGCAGATGAGCGTACCCCAAATCCGCCCAGTACATCTCCGCGTAGACTGTTGCTCGAGAAAGATCTTCCCTCGACCCCATCCTCGCAGGCCGATGCAAACATCACTAGTCATGAACCAAGCGCCCATCTAAACGATGCCCGGGTGTCTATCTCGGTCCAGCCTGTGACAGACACTCCTCCGCAGCCCGCCCTTTATCTGGATGTCTATCACAACACACCCACAATCACCCCTCCCTCACAGATAAACTCTGTTGCGTTTACATCCTTTCCGAACCGCAGTACCGAGAACGTCCTGCGGAAAAGTAAGAGCACGTATTCGTTGCGGCCAGAGAAGCCCTCGTCAAGTTTTGACCGACAGCGTACCAGAGGTATCTCAGTGACACAAATGTTTACAACAGCGAAACGAGCCTCAACTTCGCCTTGCACTACCAGTGAAAACCCTTCTTCCGCACCCCTGGCCCTGGTACAAAAATCTTCGTTCTGGTCACGTAAAATTTCGACATCATCCCCGCAACATCTCATTGTCCCAGCCGAGTCGCCCTCGCTCCCAGCGGTAAATCCCACCTCTCCGCTCAGGGTGAACTTCACTGCACCTTCAGACTCGCTTGCAAGATCACGTAGCAATTCTAGTGGCGCAAGACTTTCTAGGCGTCATTCAGAGCGCGTTGTTCGTCACTCTTCGACAGCTCGTACCAACATTCCTAGTTTGCCGCAAAACCCAGTCGCTCCAGATAGGACTAATGTTCGACCACCGACTGCCGATCAGTGTTTTCTTGCTTCACATCGTTCACCCACGCGACGTCCAACTACGGCTGATTCCGTAACCCCTTCGCGTTCGCGCTCTTTCTTTGCTTTATCACATCAATCCACTGTCCCTCTTTCAAACAACGAACCGTTCTCCTCCAATCCCACACTGAGATCTAAAATTCGTCCGCCCAATTCCCGACCTCGTTCCTCGACTAATCCACAACTTCTACATCGACTTTCTGTTAATCTATTCGCCTCATCGCCATCATCGGCCACTAAAAATGGGCCCTCGTTTGCTAATGGAGTTGCGCCATCTCCGACCTCTCGCTCTCCTCGACCTTCTCTATCCCAGATTCCACCCGATGTCCTGAAACCCCGAGCGGGTGAATCTGCCGGAAACTTCGTTGACAGATTGGTGTCCCTCGTCTCCAAGGCCGAAATAGCTGGAGTCCTGGCTTCCACGTAAGCTTGCGCTGCACAGTCTTTGTTCGTTCTAACTACTTTCTGCAGTGGAGACCCCATCTATACTGACTCACTCAAGCTATTCATTGAACGTTTCGGATTTCATGGAGACCCTCTGGACGTCGCATTGCGTAGACTGTTAATGGATGTCGGTCTACCACGGGAGACGCAGCAAATTGATCGAGTCATTGAAGGATTCGCGAATAGGTATCTTTCGTGTAACCCTGACGTATTCACCTCTAGAGGTGTGCCATCCTTAACTTTCCCGATGTGCAAATTAACAATGATGATCATGATACTAAATTCAGATCATCCATATATCTTGGCCTTTAGCCTGATCATGTTGCACACCGACGCTTTCAACAAGTCGAATAGACGGAAGATGTCCAAGGCGGATTATATGAGGAATACGACGCTCCCAGGCCTGATTCCTGAAGTTCTCGATGTGTGTAGAACCACGTTGGCATTATAGTGGGGTATTCATGACAATTCCTCAGTGTTTCTACGACAACATCCTTTTCGCACCGTTCATCTTTATCGAGGACCCCTTAGACCCCGAAGGGAGTGTCGAAGGAAACCTCACTAGACCCTCCACGTCATCTGGGCTTCCAAGTCCAATGATACAAAGTGGGAATACATTATTGAGCAGACCAAAGATTGATCCCTACTATCTCATTACAAATGTGAGTATTTCACACCACTCTCACTGCTTTGCCTCAGGTTTCGTTGTAGAATCTGCTGGATCGGCTCCGCGTTAACGTCGAGGGCCAAATTTCACTTGAGAATCCGTTTCGATGGGATGGTACAGGTACTTCTTGGAACTACGACGAGATCCTCCTGGCTTTTACCAAGGGGCACGTGGTACAAATGGGATCAACGGACATGCGATCGACGACCCCATTCTTCGGCTTGAGTGTTGGGGGTAATCCAAATCCGTCTCTCAATTGCCTTGGTAGTGCACCCGAGGCGCTAGCTGCGTCCGAGACACGGACCATCAAGCTTACCAAGGTCGCTGTACTCAACCGCAAAGATGAACTGTTGGAAGGGGGGAAAAAGCCATTGAATCGCAAGTGGCGACCCTATAGTGTCGCACTTACGAGATCTCAGCTTCTTCTTTTCCGTGATATATCATGGTCATCAACACTACTCTCATGGAACGATCCGCCAAGGAAACCCCCCATTCCGTCAACATTGTTCAAGCCTGATGAAATCATTTCGTTGCATGATGTACTGGCAGTTTTAGACAGATCCTATAGCAAGGTGAGCTAGTTCGCACTGTATTTATCTATTCCTCACCTGTATACCACAGCACTTGAATACTTTTCGACTCACCACTCGCAATGGACGTCATATTCTCTTCCAGACAACCGAGCAGAAAGAGATGGATGAATGGATATCTCGCATTAACTATGCGAGTGCCTTCAAAACCACGGACATACGCATGCGATCGCTCGGAATGACAGGCAAAGTTCTCAAGCTCACCGGAGTAGCTGCCGCTACGTCACACCTTCATGACTTGCAGCTTCCGAATTTCGGTCAACCAAGAACGCTGCCGTGGGATCACCGTAACCTCTATGAACCGATTGATGAGCCTCCTGGTTATGGTGGGTCCCACAGTGGGTATTCTGCAGACACGGATGGTTGCCAGAGTGAATTGGTAGATCCATCCGCACCCGAGGTCGAAGGAGCGTCACAATTCAAGGAGACGTTTGATACTGTGAAGGCAGAATTGGCCGCCGCTCGCATTAGCGCTGGAGATATCTCAGTCGTAGAGATCGGGCCAGATCCTCCTCGTCTCGCATCCAGATCCCATATGATACATACTCGTGTGGAAGATCTGGAGAATCGCATTTGCGCCGCCAATGCACAAATCGATTCTAGTATGCATATCGCGAGAAATATTGGGATTTTGGCACCATTCCAGAAATCCACCCGTGAACGTTTGCAGGATACTATTCAGACCATGTCCAAGAAGATACAGGCAATGCGCTTGGATGTCACCAAGCTCATCTGTCATCGCAACATTCTTCTCAACGATCTCGCTGTTGAGGAGAGGAATTTCAAACAGGCAACTTCGCTCGCTTTGCAAGCTGCAACCGAAACGTTGCAGCAGCGCTACTCCGAGTATACTTCGTCGTCACAATTCTCTACTCAGGAAATTCGACACAAGAGTTCCTTTCACGAAGAGACTCCTCCGACAGGTTCACACTCCTTCGACTCATCCACCTATGAAACATTCCGTTCCGCACTGGACTTTGGTCCTGATTGGCCATCGTCGGGCGAAGCGTTTGCTGCACCCTCACTTTGGGGGCCATCTCTTGCCACCGATTCACCGGTCACACAAGGATGTGATAGCCCGACGAGCTGTCATCCATCTGCTGACGAAACCTCATATTTATCACTATCCACCACCAACCCGTCCCTGCTAGACACATCCTTGCATGAGAACCTACCCATAGTACCAGATTTCCCAGAGGAACAAGCGGAAGAATGGCACAAAACCAGAGCGGCGAAGCGCGTTTCGTTGGTAAAACTACCATCGGGTTTGCGAATGTCAGTCATTGCTGGCAAGTCTTCCCATCATCTTCAAGATAACGACTTGTTGAGAGAGGGGCCTTCTGTTGTCGGGGACGTTGCTTACCGGACTTGAGGCAATCAGACGCATGTTTTTATTATCACAAGTTCTCTATGCCTTTATGGCGGTATACCCATCTTCACTTGACCCTACCAAGTCGGTGTTCACAACCGTTATCGTGATCGGTGACTGAGTTTTGCCGAGGAGAGCATTAGTCATCATGGGAGTGGCAACACAACCCTAACCCTAACAGTTTTGAACCTAAACCTAACCCGATTCTTGGGTTATAGACATCCACGTCCACGGCCAACTGCAAGGGATTATGGTGAGTGTTCTCCCATGGTGGCAGAGTGCTTTCTAAAGACCTCACCACTATTATACAGCCAATCTTTCAAGACGAGAGCGGCTTAGCCGTCAAGTTCTTCATACAGAAGGACATCCCTCAAGAAATACAGGCCGAGTTATGCGAAACAATCACTGTGAGTGGGCTTGGCGCCGGGTTGGACCATAGATGTGACGTGCAGCTCAGTCTCTCGGTGGGCGCGTAGAAAGCAAGGTGCCAAGGCAAGGCTACGTTCTAACCCAGCCCGGCACTCCAGAAGAGGAGCGCCTTCGCCTTTGCTGGATCAGTCCAGATCGCCCTGAACGTCATTTCGTGCCCTACACCTACGTCGAGGCTTGCAAGATTGCAGGAATGCTGCTGAAACAGATATTTGTCGAGATTGGAGTACCCATCAAGATGCACATACATCCTAGCATCGCAAATGTGAATGCGCGTGCGGCACTCAGCCAGCGCATTATGGTGAGTTTGGTGGTCATAGCTATCGTATTCTGGGGCCTTACTGGGTGACCCAAGCATTCCGGAGGAGACCCCACAGCGTCTCCTCAGTCTGCTCGTGTAATCCTCGCAGACCCGAACACAGAAGTTTTCCAGCATCTCGTCAAGTCATATCAAGGCGTCCCAGACAAGTATATTGAGTCTTACTTATGGGTCAAGAAATGCGTGGAGAAAGGTGCACTTGTTTATACTCCACTGGTGTATAAGAACCCAGGAGGCCGGCGTCCTGGACAAGAGTGAGTTTCTAGTACCCTCGTCGATCACAAGCGGTACTTATCACATTCAGACGAACTCAATTTACTGAAGAGGACGAAGAACGTCTATGCCAGTGGATAGCAACCAAGATTCCCTACAAGGAAACGGGTGGTAGAACTGGAAATCGTCTGTACCAACAACTATGTGAGATGGTGGGTGCCAAGGACATGCTCAATGATTCTCTTCTGATACCTCCCAGGCTGTTGACCCAGAGTATGCGTGGGTAACTCGACATACATGGCAGTCGTGGCGGGAGCGTTACAAGAAGAACTCGGTCCGTTTGGACAACACGATTGCCGCAACCGTGGATCAGAAAAAGCCGGCCCACGGGGAAAAGGGACAGTATGGTTACGTTCGACAGGCGGAGGAAAAAACCAGGCGTACGAGGAAAAAGCGCACGAAGCCGGTGGATGAGTCGCTTCACGCGGATCACGCGGAAAAACAGATAACAGGGTGCATCGATGGCGACACCGATACTAACGTGCCGATCATTTTGTTTACTCCCGACCAAATCTCCAGCGAGCCACAGGCTTCAATGTCGGATATTCATGCTCGACAAAGCCCTGGCGAAGAGGAAATGGCAGATGGTGAAGAGAGCGAAGGATGGCGCATTCGAGTTGGTAACCAATCTCCTCCACCGTGGGGAAAGCGGAAAATGGATGACGAAGGTAACGATGAGCCACACGCCATAAAGAAAACGAAAACAACGTAAGTATCTTCTTGTGGAGTCGAGCCTAAGCTCAAGAGCCTGACAGTGCTTCAAGCTCACATTCCACTACCTTCGCGACGCCAATCACATTCCCATCAGGGGACGGACAGGAAGCGGTCCCGCTTCATTGCATTGATCAAGCGATCTATGATATAGCTCATGAATTCAGGTTCACTGTACAAGAGGTGAAAGAATTCTATGACAAGTGCGGGGAAATGGATCGCACGAGGACACGATTTCAGAAAATGCGACATTTGCTGAACAGTGTCGAAGATAGCATTGGTGACGGTACCGGCGGTCCGTAGCCAAGAGGTGTTCTTGTCTATTCCACTTGCCGTTCTTACATGTACTCGCAGTCCCTAATAGACATATCTTACACTACACACTATGGCATATCGTTCTCTGCAAGTTTAATGTAATCTGCTGCTCGCACAGGAGCAGAGGGACTATCAAATGGCTTCTTGCGTCTGGGTACCAGTAAGGTCACACGCTGTGTCGCGGGAAAGGAACATTCATTACTCACTTTTCTCCGGCAGCAACGGATGGGAATGAAGCAAAGAGGTCTGGGTGCTTGGGAAGCGGGGATTCACTTTGTGTGATCGATTAGTGAAATGGAAACGACGACGACGACAACCGACCTAAAATAAGGGTGACGCAAAGCTTCTTCCGCAGTGATGCGCTGCGCTGGATCATATGTCAAAAATGACATTAAAAGATCAATCCCCGATGTTGTCATGTACTGGAATCGCTGGCGAAATTGATGAGCATGTGGGGCAGGGAGAGTGATGGTCTTGGCGAGGGGAAGACTGGAGTATTCTGGCCAAAAGGAGCTTGTGGGAGGGCCGAGGAGCTTGAAAATCATGGAAAGGAGTTCGAGCTCTCCTTGAGCCTGAAAAACCGGCTCTTTCAAGAGCAATTCCGCGAAAATACATCCAACAGACCACATGTCGATGGCAGTTGAATATTTGGTAGCTCCCAAGAGAATTTCTGGGGCACTATTGATGTGTAAGAGAGGACAAGAACAAAAACGATGCTGCCGTCAACATACCGGTACCATAAGGTCACTACTAGTTGTGTCAACCCCCCTACCCCGACAGGATCACCGTATCTTCGTGCGAGACCGAAGTCGGCTACTTTAATCATCCCGCGGTTGTTCATGAGTAAATTACTGGTCTTCAGATCGCGGTGCAGAATCCAATTTGAATGGCAATGAGCAACAGCAGATAATAGTTGTAACATCAGAGTTTTGATTTCCGATTGCAGGAAGGGGGATGGCATCAGGGTCAGGAGTGTCTTGAGGTCATGCTCGATGAAATCCATCACTACGTAGACTCTTCAGGTGGATTGTGTTGATCGCAACCTCGAAGGCGACTGGACGGCTGAACTTACTGTGTCAAGGTGTCACCAACAACTACTTCGCGAATTCGAACTACATTTTCGTGCTGACAAGCCATGAGAGCACTAACCTCACGAAGTGCGGTGATCGGGAAGCCATGTTTCTCCTCGTCGAGCTTGAGCTTCTTAAGTGCAACTATGTCCCCAGTGTTTTTGTCCCTGGCGCGAAATACAACGCCATAGGACCCTTCTTCTATTTGGTTGAGTCGCTCGTAACAGTATACGGAACGGGACGGCCGGATTGGAGGATATGAATTTCTGAGGGGTACGAAGACACTATGTGCGGTAGGATGGGTTGGACGAGATCGCTGAGACGGAGAAGGGTCCACAGGCATTTGACTGGTGTCATGAGCGCCGGCACTCCGAACCGACTTTATGCGATGTTTGAGAGATTGTTGATGTCTTTGGATTGCTTCGGCCTCGGGATCCTCTTCGACCCATTTAGAGCGTTTCCGCGACGGTGTGGACGTCGCGCGCTCTGCATTTGAAGGCAGTGATGAACTTTGCATTCCCAAGTTACTACCTGGCATATTCACAACCTTGACTCGGAAGACTTTAATAATTGCAGTCACGGTCACGTGCGGTGGTCCTCGACCGACCCCGCACCAAATCCGAACCGTAGTCTCCCATAAATCTTCGAGATCAGAGGTGACAGTCGTTCTGACCCTACGAAGACTCTGCACCGTACAGGATGGACAACACCATGGATCCAGAGTTGGCCTCAGAGATGGTCAATTTGCTCGCGCGAGAGCTCAAGGCAGTCAGAGCCCAACTTCGCGAAGCTGAAAGGGTAGGCTGGTTCTGCAGTCTCCCCAGGCTCAAGTTCACCATCTCTATTTTTCCAGAGAACTTCCACCACTCCGTGCACGGGTGGCCCTTCGGATAGGACGACTCATGAGAGGGCTCAGGCACTAATTGCTGAGAACGACTCTCTCAAAGCGGACAACGCTGCCCTCCAGGAAAGGATAGCCAGGCTTCAGGATGTGCTCACACAACTATCCTCCATAAAGTCAGAGGAAGACATACCTAACCCCTTGCAAAATGCGGAGGTGGTGATGTCTACAGTAGCTTGTCAACCACGGACGACTAATATGCCTCTTTAGCCAACGTTTCATACGAGAGGAGAATTTGTCAGACTGCTTGCTGAAAATGAAGATCTCATTCGCGAAAAGGTGGCGCAGTGTTTTTATGCATCATGTCTAAAGGTTTACATGGGTTCACGCGCAGGAGGAGGCTTCACGGACTCAAGAAAAACTGTCAATTCTTCAAGAGAAGTACAGACGGACGAAGGCTAAAGTTCCTGAGTACAACGAGGCTCGTAAAATTCGACTGCACTACGACATGCACTGAAGCTGTAATACTTTCACAGGTTTTGAATGAGCTCCGCGTCGCGCTCTCGAACTGTACTCAAGAACTAGAACAGGTCAGTCCCGGCAACCTGTCACGAGCAAGTAATTAACGATATCACGACAGTCAAGAAAAGCAGTGGTTTCTGAAATTGATTTTAGAAACTTTCTGGAAGACATACCCTACGAGCCTGTGGAAAGTCAATTAAAGTTCTCTGCGATACAACCATACGCGCGTGGTGTTCACACCAAGCTCCGCGAGGTATGGAGGCACCGCGTCAGATTAGATTCGTGGTACTTACCGCATGAAATAACAGGATGTTACGGACGTTTGGTACGCATTGATCACCAAAAGAGGCTCATTCCTCCTAATACTTTCCCAGTAAAGGACCTTACTTCCTAGATTGCAACGAGGTAATTTGGTCTCCGTCCGGGATCGCGCTTGGTCTCGTTGTCACACCAATTTTTCAATACAACCCCAAAATTCACGGCGGCGCTTGGACTAAACTCGAGGATAATTTCGACGTTGGCAAGCAAATGGATGTATGTTATTCATCAGGCAAAACATTTCGTTACCTGGGCACATATGAACGGGTGGGAGACCAAGGTACCATGACAATTGCATCAAAGACTTTGGAATCTCTGGACCACAAGGTGCGTGTGCATTGGAATGGGGTTGTGCAGAGACTGACATATTTGCAGAAATTGGATTATGTTTCACAACGCACGACACTGTTTCCGGACTTGGTACCTCCCTCCCAGACCCTGATGATCAAAAATATGTACAAGCAAGGAGTCATCAAACTTCAGTGCTTTGGGATTCGATGTGTCGCATTTAACCAGACTTTCGCTGAAAAACTTCGAAAGACCTGTACATCCACCGTACAGCGGAATCTACCGGACAACACCTCCACTGATTCTACATCAGCAGCTACCAGTGGGAATATTCGGAAGCGGAAACAAGGTCCGAAATCGATGGTGCATTCGACCAAAAAGAAGAAGTATGGGCCTTCCCCCAGGAAACACTGACTTGTCATGTATATTCATACCATGTCACCTTCCAAACATTCAGATAATTCTATACTCCTGTAAACGATGATGCCATGGAGGCATGAACTTTGATGTCAAGACACTTGCGTAAATTGTGCAACGTTTCTCCAACTTTGAATGAAACACTACTGCCTTCGTGGTTAGTTTGCCGCACGAAAGGCTGGACGCAAACAATGCCGATGGCTTTGAACAAGTCTTCCAGAATCCAAGTCAATCGTGGTCCCGTGAGTTCAATGGCAGGTTCAGAATTCATTTCCAACAGCTTAACCTGGAAACCAACGGGTTCGTGCGAAACCAGAAAGTCAGCGCCATAGAGCTCAAAAGCGTTGGGTAACGGCTGTAGACAAGAATTTAGAAGACCAAAGGGACCCAAGGGAGCGAACCATCATGCCTGGAAGTGTATTCGTTGGTCGAGCGCAGCCTTGAATGTTTCTGAGAGGGTGTCAGCTATTTGCTGTTTGATCACGGCAATGTCCACGGTGTTCAACACATTGTTTCTCGATTCCTCGCCACCAGAGAATATACAACACCCGATCAGCTCATCCAAAAGACGCACATTCTCTTCCCCGCGATGGGTTTGCAAGGAGGTGTTGGTCAAGTGAGGAGTGAGGGAAACGGTCAGTTCAAGGTCGGAGCGTATGGGAGGGTGGTAGGGTTCTGCGGAGAACAGTGCAAGGATGCGATCGTACATGAATACTGTTAGAGCGCCGGAGGCAACAACGTACGTCCGCAAATGAAACTGTCAGACAAGCGTCATTTGAGTTGAGGAAACACGGAGAAAAACAAAATGACTTTGTGACCCCAGAGATCGTATGATGGCTGGGCCTTAGTCGACAGTGGGACCTCGTTTGGATCGACAAGTAAAGGAGTAGAGATGTACTCCTGGATGGACGCTCAGTTTGGATGCTGATGGTATTGAAATTATTGATACCTGGAGAACGAAATGCCTAAGTTGAGAAGTCATGACAGAGGTGGTTGTTTCATGTGCCTCGTCGTCGTCAGGATCGCAATCGAACTCTTGAAATATATTGTGTAAGGCATCTTTGCTGTCGAAAAGCCTGATACCCATCCCTCTGTCGGCCATGCCCGGTTTGAGAATGAACCATCGCTTGATATCACCGCTGTTGGCGTCAAGCGTGCTGCCGAGGTCCCATAGCTCGTCACTCCACATTTCGTCAAGTTCATCTGCATATGCAATGTCGATGTCCCAAGTGAGGGGTACGGCATTTGCGAGAGATGATCCGGGGCGTTTTGCGAGATATGATTGAATGCACCGGGCCAAGAAGTGCTTTCGAATGAGCGCCTTTCTGATTGTATAAGATGATGAGAGGACACGGTCTGGCTCAGAGGCGGTGAGGGCATGGTCGATGCAGTCGTAGCTAGCCCATTGGATGAGGGTTGATGATGGTGAAGGGATAGCGGAGAGGATGGAGGACGATAGGCCGAGGCCAGCGATGGAAGTGTGGACGAGGGAGCTGGTGAGGGGAGCATTGGGCCAGACGACGAAGATGGCTGGCTGAGCGAGGTTCATCATGGTATCACGGTACGTACTAGTAAAGGCTAACCTCGCGAGACTCCAAACTCTCATGGGTAACAACTACATCTTCTCCTTGACCCCAACCTTTACCCAAGGCCTGCTCCTTGGACAGTTATCCGTCCTCCTCATCCTCGCCCTCGTCCTCAAATACCTTTTCCTCCTCCCGCAAACTGACGAATCAGAAACCCCAAATTTCCATCCGTTCAACAGGCCGGACAATTCGTCGCGAACACGTCCGCCACCACCCGAAGCCGATACTTCCCCAAATGACGCAGAGTCGGCCAATTGGTTCAACTCCCTTGCTCGGCAGGTCCGTCAACCTACCATGCGACGACGTGGCGCAGGCTTATGAGCTTTGGGCAGGTAGCTGACGTCTACCGGGCAAAACTGCAAAACGGATTAGAAGGCTCCGAAGGGAATGAAGTTGCCCGGGCTCAAACAGAAGCATATGCCAACAAAATCCGCCCCCGCAGTTTCCTTGTTTGTTCCCTTGTCTTTCTTTTTGTCATTTTCCTCCCTCAATAATTGTATTTTTGCATCCAGGATCACATTACTATCCATGCGGTTGACCTCGGAAACTCGGCGCCACTGCTGTCCAACGCTCGGCTCGTAGAGAATACAGGAGAAACGAGTGCTTTAACTGTCAGTATCCTTACACTACGTCCCGCTCAGACACTAACGCGCCACAGTCCGCTCAGTTTCACATGTCCTACACCGATAGCGTGTCAGTATCGCTTTCCACTGCCTATTTGTTCAATTACCCAATGTCGTCCTTTGCGCGGCTCCCTGTTTCGCTCACAATATCCTTCGATCTGTTCGAGTCATCGGCGAGTCCGCGTTCATCTGGCCATGGGTACATCCACTCATGGGACTTCTTAGGTTACCATTGCACCCCCGTCTCCCTTTTCATCCGAGCCTGTTTTAACGATCTCTTTCCCTTCAGAGTTCACTCTTAGTTTGAAGACCACGTCTCTTATGGGTAGTCGAGCCATGCTAAAAGATGTCCCAAAGCTACACGAACTGATTGAGCATCAAGTTCGTAGAGTGCTCACTTCCAAAAAGACTTGGAAGGTCGTCCTGCCTGGTCTCGGGGATACAACTGGAGTCACGGAAAAGGGAGAGCAAGATCGGGGTACAGAGTCATTATAGTGATTGCGGCGTTTTTCCGTTCAAATTGTTGGTGGCTGATATCCGGCTTATCGTCCGTTGCATGCTTTCTAGACTCAATTGTACACCATACTCGTAATATTCCCCACGTCTTCCCGTGGATCCCAGTGCTTTGCAACCCGGCACTTGCCTATGCAGACGAAACACAAAGTGTGTGGTCGTAGAGAAGTAACGCTGCGCTTCTAAAATACAGCTTCCAGCAAATTTGACCATCACGAGATTAGTGCTACCAGACAGCACTTTAGGACATCATTATACGGTGCTCATACTGGTCTTTATACAGACATGCTGGCGAGGAAACGACCCAAACGATTCTCTTTCGATGGCCCCTGCACAGGTAGGTGTAGTGGTTCACGCGCTGGTGGGTCCACAAAGGCAATGGCATTCGCAAACAATGTAACATATCCATTCACATTCACCGGTGGAAATGTCAATATCACAGCTATATTCACTGGGTGGAATCAACAAAGCTCGTGTATCTATGCTATGGTCAGAAAACTGTTGTCACACGAACCAATCGATTTCACTCACGTTTGGTCGATGGATCGGGCATCCCACCACCGATGCAGCACGCGCGTTCCCGCCGTGTTGCGTACTCCGTTGAGATCCGGAATTGTGACGAAGTCTGATTAACAACGAATAGGAGCAGACACTGAATGGGCAGGGTCGAAATAGATCAACAATTCTGTGATGACTCTATGGATTGACAAGCTGTCATTATGTTGTATTGCTTGGAGGTGTAGGTAATCACTTGTCTTTGTATTGACCACGCTGACACCTATGCCCAGCACATCAAGTGAATAAATTCACAGAAAACCCGATGTGGTGGTCACGAATATCGACGTGGATAGGGACGAGTTGGTTAGCAGCAAGGCTGGGCGTTGCTCTCCTTGTCGGTGAATTCGTAAAAGAGTGTTGGTCGTTTTGTTTTCATCGGTTCTGCAGATGAACTCACTGGCACTTCGAGACCCTTGCATAAATAAAGCTGGCAGATGGACTGTGAGATATCTGAATCAGCCTGAGCCCGTGAACACTGCACAATCCTGAACATTAGACTGCCTGTGGTCTGAGAATTGATGTTCTGTTCTTCCTGTTGCTGCTTACCGCACCTGTCTCATACTCTCAGTGAGTGTAATCAGTGTTTGTGAGAAGTCACCTACTTAGTGCCCTGCCACATTAGAAGAAAAGGGTAAATAATTATGATAGAGCACGGGGAGGGAGGTTTGGTTAACAAGCATGAGAACTAATGTAGAGGTATGGTCAAGGTAAGCCCAATCTATGCTAGTCGGACGAAAGACTGACGTTCTGTGGAGATGGGGCTCAGTAGTCGCGGATCATTCGTGGTAGATGCAAACTTCAACGTTCAACGCCAGTTCGCGGGTGCCTCACTGGCAGATAGAAGGCACATTTATACCGGTACCCCTGACAAATTTTATATTGGAGGGGTGTCCGACCCAATGCTTGTGTTGGATATAGGTCGCCGCAACTGTTGACCGGGACCGCTGACTCACTGATCGGCGTCTGGTGTCTTCGTTAACGTTGTCACTAATTAGTTCCCCGCAAGCCGCTTGGACAAGGCTTCAGCCCAGAATCAACGATTATCTGGTATGGTGAATCTACCAGAGAACGCTGAGGGCTCAAGATACTACAACCAAGGATGTCATTAGTGACTGTGACGAACATGACTGGGAAGTTAGTCCCTATGCTCAAAATGAGAAGGTCAATCGTTCAAGCCTTCAAAAAGTTCTGTTTTTATTCCATCAGAGTGTTATAACGGGAGTCTGACGCCTTGATGGGTCCAACGGATCCGGGAATACTTGCATTATTTGCTTTGATCAATTGCGCTGGAAGGATGGCCAGTAGGTTGTTCGCACAGGTTACCAGTCTGGATATGCTTCGCATGCATTTCGAAAGGACGACCGTGGTGAATGTGATTGGTATACCCCGGCCTCGGGGAATGTAGAATCAGATCTCCCAAGACAGACCCCTTTTTTCCACTAATGTTCTCGATTCTTGGTGTACTCTGTAGACTGTATTCATTTCCATTTGTGCGACGTTTCGTAGTAAGTACATCGGAGCAAGTGATCACCCATAACAATTAGATGCGATGATGGTCCGATGCAAGGTACCTAGATACCAAGCTCATCTACCCATCGTTCTACTTCCTTGATGGCCCGCATACTTTGCAGGTTTTCGACTTCGATCAAATCTACCCATGTGCTCCGAGTAAAGCGACTTGAAGTTCTCGCCGTGGCCATGTAGTCTGGAGCGGCCATCACTGCTACAGGAAATTGAAGCTCGTAGTTGAACTCCGATAGTGGGGTGGGCAAGATGTCGGGATACAAAGATGCGTTGGAGAGAGGTGGTGATACAAGGAAGAGGCCTTGTGCGGGGTGCGATGATATATATGCCTGTGCAATTAGAGAGGCAAAGCCACTGGCAAATACTACGGGTGGGAAGGAATGCCCCAATATTTGTAGTTTCGCGGTCAACTCTACCACATCGCATGAAATGAAATTCCACAGCATGTAAATATGCTTACCGTTCGAGCAAAACTCTATGAGCTCCTCAGAAGTGGAAGTGACGCCACCGAATTCTGATGGTCGTAAGAAGTGACTCTCTATGCAAGTGAAGCCCGTCTCAGCCAGAACAGACGAGTACGCAGAAAGTCTAGAACAGATGGCAGGTCAAGATTGTCTGATAGCATGTTTGAGGGACCCTTACACAGTATGTTGCCGAGGTGCCCATCCCTCGGCTGAACAGAACAGGAGGGGTGTTGGGGCTACTCGCGTAGCCGACGGTGATGGTTGTTTAACGTTAACAACGAAGGAAGATGCAAGCCTGTAGAGGGCAGGAGTTCGATATCGAGATGCGACGTATCGAATGGCCGAGGTGGACTGAATTATGCAACTCATGTATTTCCGACAGGAGCAACTAGTTGTGGGACCCTTGACACTGTTGCTTCAAATTTAAACGGCCCTCGATTGTGATCTACTCTAACCAAACCATGTCATCAGCCTCGTCGAACATCGTCTTCGACGACATATTCACTATCAATGCGATCGACAAGGAGGGAAGGAAATTCGACAGAGGTACAGAGACCCATGCGGTGGTTCGCAACATACTAATCCGACACCCAGTGTCCCGGCTATATGGTCGCTCCAAAAATCACGACATGGACATGACTCTGGATTACAACGTCGAGCTATTCCCTCTCGCCGAAGGTCAAAGTTTTGCTATGGCACTTGCTTCGTCCTTGATCCCATCCGGAGGAGGTGATGGTATTGAAGCAGAGGACAAGGACAGAAACATTTGGAGGCCCGATGGGAAAGGCGTCAAAGGACTAGAGGAGGAGTACGACTATGTGATGTATGGGAAGGTGAGCAAATCATGGCGAGGACACACTTTAGTGAACGAGCGGCGGTGCAGGTGTACAAGTTCGACGGAGGGGGAGAGATTGTGTATGGTGAGCTCTGGCATTTGTTGAACCGAGCACTCATGCTTTGCACAGGACCGTATACGCATCGTTCGGTGGTCTGTTATTGTCACTGACAGGTTCTTTTCGACACATGGCCGGCATCGTTCTCGGTGACCCCGTCTTCATCTTGCTTAGAAAATAAATAAAGTAAAGTAAAACGCGAGCTTCACTGAGCTCGAGGGACAAACGGCACTATTCATGTATGCTGACACTATCTTACAATACCTCTGTCGTACGCACCCGACACAGTCAAGCGTCCATGTCCTCCAAGGCTTGTCTGGAATGCTCCTTTGCTCCCTCCGAAACGTTGGGGTTCTTCAACGTGGCCTGTGTGCACGTCAGCAGAGATCGAAGCGAGACTCTCGCATCAGGTGCGCAAACCTTGTGACCACCGATAACATTACCCGGATTCTTCCCCTCATCGTCACGACGCTGCTGCTCGGGCAGCTCACCGCGGCTTTCCATTTCGTCGAGCACCTGCTTCGAATGCCCCTTGGCTTCATCAGAGACCTTGGGGTTTGCCATCGTAGCCTCTGCAAATGTCAGTCAGCCACTGCCGGTACCAAGACGTGGGCTGGGACGTACTGTGGCCTCCGGCGACCTGAGCGCTATGTGTCAGTTCACGATACTCGAACGCCCGAAAGTAGGACTTACGTTTCCAAGGTTTGCCATATTCAAGATATTGTATGAGGATGCGGTGATAGCTGCAGTTGGGGTCGAGGAAGTGCTGAGGACGATATCGGGCACAGCTGGCCTTATATATGTTTTCTGTAGGCTACGTCATCGAGAGTCGTCGAAATCGCAATGCTGGTGTATGCGCTCATTGATGAAGTCACTGCCATACCAGAAACTGAAACTTGTGGAGCAAGTTTGAGATAATATCCTTCAATCGAATTCCAACCATACAGCCAAGTATTCCAATGACAAAGATTGCAATTACCACACCGAACGGTGATCTAGGATGACAAGACCTTTCCAGGGTTCATGATGTTGAGCGGGTCAAAGACCTGCTTGATTCTCCGCATCCACTCTATACTGACATCACTCTTCGAATATCGGAGTGCACTAGTCTTCATCGATCCAATGCCATGCTCTGCAGATACTGAACCTTTGTGCGAAGCTGTACAGCATTCACATGGTCAGCTTCACCATCTCATGCAGGGAGAGCCAGAACGCACCAACAAGTTCATAGATGAATGGTTCGAGAGCTGTTTCTAGTTCAGGACGGTAACCATGCTTAGCGATGACGTTCAAGTGAAGGTTCCCTGAAATGGGTGTGGGTAAGACGAATCCAACCATCTGTGGTAGGAACACTCGCCATCACCAACGTGTCCGTACCCCATCACCTTCGAGATTGCATGATCGCCATAAAGTCCCTTTGAGATCAGACGTTCTCGGACGGCATCCACCACGTTTTGGAAGTCTGCGAGAGGAACAGAGACATCGTACTTGTACGGCTTCCCTTCCTTTTGCACGCATTCTGTCAAGCCTTCCCTCAGCGCCCAAAGCGAGGCAAATTGACCCGGAGACTGTGAGAGAGTCCCGGTGTAAATGAGGGGCTCGTCAGCTGACATCAAACTTTCGAGTAAGTTGTTCAGTTTCTGTTATTAGCCACGTCCCTCAAGTTCAGCTGGCGTGTCGGCTGATGCAGTTAAATATAATTACCTCCAAATCGTGCTCCTGGTTCCCACCACTTGTCTCGGCAAGGACGAAGCACTGTGCATCACCTACTTCGTTTGGATTTAGGACGGGTCCAAGACCGTGGTCAAGGGCCATATCATAGGCGGTGCGGTCGATGTACTCGAATGCGGACAAAATTTCGCCCAGTTGCCGCTTCACGGTCTGGAAAAGTGGAAGGACATTCTTGAAGTGGGGCAATGCCAGGAAGATATTGTTGGATGCCTGGGGCGCCGATGGGGTGAGAATAGATACACCCGTGATTACACCGAGCGTTCCTTCTCCACCAATAAACAGCTGCTTAAGATCGTAGCCTGCAGTAGGACTGAGATGGTGAGGGTCTTTTCGCACTCGGGGGGTGACGCACCTGTGTTGTCCTTACGTAAAGTGGACAGCTGGTCGAGTACAGTACCGTCTGGAAGGACGACTTCGAGACCGAGTACGGTGCCATGGAGGGAACCATACCGCAAAAGCCGGAGACCACCTGCATTTGTAGAAAGGTTTCCACCTATCTGACAACTTGACGAAAGTGAGTCTAAGAGAGGAGAGACAATGAGGGTGTAGAGACCTTCCTTTCGCGCCGAGGTCAAGTGGCATGATGTGATTGTAGGGGGCGATGTGGTTGCTGAGAGATTCGAGGATGCATCCCGCGTCTGCGACCAGGATACCTGGAGAGAAGCAAGGAGGTCTGCATTTCGCTCGGGGTATGGACAGGGAACCAGGTATTTACCGGACACAGGGTCAAAAGAGCGAACATTTTTCATTGCGCCCAAGCTGAGAACGATTTCCTTTTGTAACGAAATGCTCCCCCCGACGAGACCAGTGTTGCCGCCTTGGGGTACTACGCCAATGCGGCGACTAGCACAGAACTTGACAATGTCACTGACTTGTTGTGTTGTGCGGGGACGCAAGATGGTATTTGCTTGTCCGTGGTATTTTCCCATCCAGTCTACATTGTAGGGAGCGAGGTCATCGGGTGAATTCGAGATTGGGGGAAGGGTGGAAAGGATTGCATTGGGTGGGAGTATCCTTGCAAAGTGAGCAAGGTCACCGTCTGTGACGGTGTTGAGATGCGCGAACGATGGGGCGCTATGGGCCCATCTGCGGGGGAGGCAAGCGGAGCGCGGGGTAAGGAGACGGAGGGAGAACATCGGATCACGACAAGTCCACATCCAAACCAAACTACAGTACATACATCCAACTCCGGCCCTGGAAGCCGATATCACAACGTGACCTATCCCACGTGACCTACATCGTGGGAAAAATAAAGTCGGGGAGGACATCATTACTCCTCCGTGGGTTCTTGCCATCTCCCACTTGACCTCTCCCAGCACCCTCCTCTCCCTCCTCCACCCTGAGTGATGCTCACTATTCATGCTCAATCCCCCGCCCCGCTCGACGTTGATCCTGGCCCTTCCAACCAGACAGCCCTCAGAAACACCAAGGATTCGACACCCGCCTCGGACCCCAATGACTCGTCCCGTCCCGACCCTGACCCCACACATCCCTCACCCGCGCAGACAACTCAAGTGCATACTGAAGCAGCCAGCGTCCACAGCCTCCCCGTAATGCATGTTTCTGCCCTCCATTCTCCTCAGCGACCGTCGACCGCTCGATCTCCGCCGTCCCCCGACACCTATGTAGCTCCACCCTCCCCGTTGCATACCCAGTCATCCAGCGTGACGGTTGATACAGCGAGGGAATACCCGACTAGACGCCGTTCAGTCATGGAGGTAAATTCCCGTGCTCTTTGCCTCTTCACAAATTCCCTAGAACGTTAACCTTTGATCCAGCCACCTCGGTTTAACAATCGTCTCTCTGGCTTTTTCTCAAATCTTATTCATCGTCGTGATACCATCACCTCGGCGAACGCTCGCCCGGCTCAGGAAGAACCACCAACGACACCTGTCGCAGTGCAATCTGAAACAGGCCAAAGGCTACCCTCTCCGGCTCCCGTTCGGTCACCGACGCCTCCACCTCCGCTACCTCCACCCACGCTCCACGAATTGGGCCTCTCTTTATCCGCGATCACCTCCGACCTTTCGCCGTCCCACTTCAGTTCCTCCCCTACAAGCGGAGCCTTTTTAGCCCCCCATTATCTCCTCCTCTGTCATGCACAAGGCCTAGATGTGCTCCCCCTGGTCTCGCCCCCAGCTTCTCAGCCATATGCTCTTGTGCGTAGGGTCGCCTTCAAAAGCGTCGTTGTAATGGAGCATCGTGGGGTATTGGTAGCTATAGCGGGTCGCAGGGATGGCGTTCGAGTGTACGCTTTAGAAGAAGTCAAGAAAGCTGTGGAGTGGCGCATAGATGTTGAAGTTCGTAGAGAACGAGAACGATCACGCAGAGAAGAGTCCAAGAAGCCAGGTCCTGGGAACCCGAGCATTGACCAGCGGGATTCATCGGAAAAACGGGGTAAATTATCATTATCAACTCCACCAACCGCCGAGATACAACAAAATAGTAAGTTTACTTCGAGATCCCCATCAATCTCCACACCAAAGAAGCCGAGGCCGCCAACAATGCAATCAATATCTCCATTTCCCCCCATGGGCCAGCCCCCTCCCTACACTAGCGTGCCAGATAACAGGCCGCCCTTACGAAACCAGCAATCTTCAGTTTCAGTAGATATATCTCGCTCTAGGCGGTCGTCACTGTCGTTGGTCGTTGGTCCTCCCGCTCCACCGCTGTCCCCTCCAATATCAAGCGTAGCCACTGTCACCGTTCCAAATGCGTCACATATATCAAAGAACTCTGACTGGCTTGAAGCCAGCGACGATGACGAAGCTATTGATGTGTTAACGGCTGGTGCAAGCGGAAGTCAAGCATTGGATGAGAGGACGAGCTCTATTCCACCTCCGAGGAACGATGACCAACATGATAACATGGGTGGCACTACCGCTGCACTTCCAGTTCGAAGCCACACGGTTCAATCCCACCGGAGGAATCGTCCACCAAACCTTGATTTAAATTTTTCCCGTACAAACTCAGGTCTTGTGTGTCCAGATGATCTCTCTCCGCCTCTAGCTTTTCTTACCCTTCGCTAGGCTTTACAATCTTCATCGCAGGCAATTAACCAGAGTACTGCCATCCACGCCTCTTACGAAACACAGCCACGGCAGCTTTCTCCTGTGGATCCCGATGAAGATGACGACGACAATGCTACCGTTCCTGGTGAACGGATTACGCTTGCCCAAGCTCTGTTAGAAAGCAGGCTCCCCGAGTTACCTCCCGCAGGCACCACTCAGCCCCAGGAGCCTATCCTGATTCATGCATCGGCTCCGGCGATAGCCGAAGATGGTTTTCCTGCAACATCTTCCTTGCCAGATGCTCTTTCTTTTCATCGTCGAAACACCTCCAATCGGCCGGAAAGACGACGACGTTGGTCTGTTCTCGGAGGTATTTTCAATCCCACTGGGTCCCAAGACATGAGAACATCGCCTTCCCTTTACGATACGCCTTTGGGTTCCCCTGTGTCACCACCTTCTCCGACGATATCTGGAAGTGAAGGTAGACCTCTTGCACGTTCACTCTCTCATCGCACACGGCCCTCGGCGACTACGACCGGTCTTGTTGATCGACCGTCCACTTCTAGCGGCCCGCGCCCTCCACATGCTAGCTCGATTCCACCTGTGCCCATTGTTCCTTCTACTCTGGGGTCAGTGCCGCCGCACCGCCTCTTCCCGCGAATTTTCAGCACGGCGTTCAGTTCCCGCAGGTCAGATGATCGACCCCCGACGCCCGTGCTCAAGAACGTCGATATGGACTCAAGAAAGAACAACTTTCAATCCCCGCCGACTCCTCAAGCACCACCCCCAAAACTTGAATATGTCAAACTCCCCGGAACCAAGGGATCCCTTCTGATTAAAGCAGTCGAGACCCAGAAAAAAAGGTACGGCGAAGTGCTGTGAATCATTCTCTTCTAATCTTGCGCGGTAGTTTCCTCGCCATTCTCTGCGGAGAGAATGGAGAGAAGGTGGAACTGTTCGCTGGAACATATAGAACAGCTCTTGGCCTCTCTCGTACTTTTATTCTTCCAGACTCTCCTAAGTCCCTCGAACTTCAACTGCAAGGCGATGATCTCGTGGAGGTCTTTTTGGTATTTTCACAGAATGTTTTCGGGTTGGAACCTGCAACCGTGAGGGTGCGTGAAGTCCGCATTGGGCGCGCAGAACGAAGGGCCGCTCGGCGGAGGGTGAGGGAAATCCGAAATGGTCAGCCTGACCTTTTTGACACCGATCTACAAGTTCCTGAAGATGACGACAACAACATCAACATTGGCATTGGTATCACCATACCATCTGGCCAGGATCTACTTTCGCGCAACAACTCCACTGCGCATCTGCCCGAACCTGTCAACACGCCAACGGGAAGCAGTGGTGCACACGATTCTGTTCTGGCGCACGCTGAGGAACTGGTTGCCCTCGCTTCCGCCCAGGTTGGACCTTACACAACATTCCAGCAGTTACCATTCGCGCCAAAGATCCCCCTTGCTACTATCGCTGACGACTATATCATACCTCCAACATATGTTGACTTTCTCGGTTATCGCGCTGAGCATGAACCAGACACTTACGGGGATGGCAGAAACCTTGCGTCTATCCAATTCAATCCACCTGGTTTACCCATGCCGGCACCAGCACCTCCGTCGAGATGGTTCTATCGTGATCCCAAAGGAGTTGTCCACGGTATGTCATACTTTTGATATATTGCAAAATTCTATTTACAATGATCCAGGGCCTTGGAAAGCAA
This sequence comes from Boletus rubroflammeus, assembly GCA_038090375.1. Classification (NCBI taxonomy): domain Eukaryota; kingdom Fungi; phylum Basidiomycota; class Agaricomycetes; order Boletales; family Boletaceae; genus Boletus; species Boletus rubroflammeus. The sequence continues at coordinate 21,949 of JBBPMQ010000122.1, read as the reverse complement.
GTTTGATGCAGGCTTGGTACAAGGACGGCTTGCTTCCGCCCGATCTCCCTGTCCGCAAAGAGGAAGACAATGAGTACATATTACTCAGAGACCTCAGACAACAATGTGTCGACCCAGTTCACCCATTCCGGTCAGCCCCACCACTCCCAGCTACACAACCTTCCCCACCGCTATTTGACGCATCCAAACCGCTGCTTCCACCTATTTCTCTTCTTGTCCAGCCCCGGCATTTTGGTCCACCAGCATTATTCTTTTCTTCTCGGGGTGGGCACAGCACGTCCATCGTTGATGCTCGCGGACGTGCCGTGCTTAGAGGAAGATTCCTGTGGAGCGCGGACGAGGAGGCCAACTCCAAGCTGAATGCTCCACGAATGGGTGACGTAAAGAGGCTGGAAGCTTTCGATGTGGGAGACCGTTCTGTGATCGTTGCAATGCGACAAGGAGGTCTGGAGGCGATGAACCTCGGCGACGCGCTGCTCAAACCAGCAGACGAGTCGCGTACGGTCTTACCACATTTTCTTCCTCCACCTTCGAATGTTAACAGACGAGGACCTTTCGTATGGAAGATAGGGACTCCTATCAGCTCTTCCACCGGCGGTACTGCCCTGTCCGCGAGGACAAAGACTGGTTATTTAGGGAAAAAGGCGAGCTATCCTCCAGGAAAATCTCCGTCCAAGGGCGACTTCACAGCTGTCAATGACAGTGAACAAGAGTTCACTGATGAAATTGTTTTCCTTGGACGTACCGGTGACGACCTTTACCTATGTGAACGAAATGGTGGCGTCTTTAGGATATTAAGACTCTGTCGTGACGCATAGACGCGTTTTCATGTCCACTCTTTTCCTAGTTGCCCTTCGCTGCTGTCTTCACATTGACATTCACTATATATCTATCACAAACGCAGATACCTACGATACCTCTCTCTCATTCACAATTAACTATTCATAGTTTTGCAGCTATCTTCCGTAGATCAGTTTTCAAGATCTTGCCAGTGGATGTTTTCTATAAATGTGGGCATAGACATGTTTAATATGTCGAGAAGGATCAAGATGGGACACGTTTACCGAAAGTTTATCAACTACTTGGACCCACTCAGGACAGGCAAAACCTGGTAAGAGTGTGCGCGCGTGGCGCTTCAACTCCACCTCAAATCCTGCGTGATTCCCAAACCACGTTTGAACACACTCTGGTCGGAGGATAACGAAAGCCATTGGGCGTTCACCCCACTTGGGGTGGGGCCTCGCAACTACCGACACCTCAAGGACATGTGGGTGGCTTGCAAGTTCTTTTGACACCGTGAGTCGGAACAACGATATGGTAGGAAGCGCGCCTTACCCAGTTCTATGGCAAGGCTGGACGCATTCTATCGAAGTATAAACACCATTGTCCGAGCCAGAGGATCGAGACTCATAATACTCACCTCTCCGCCAGAGATAATGATGTCCTTGCTCCTATCCATAATCTGTACAACACCATTGGGATGCATCACCGCAAGGTCGCCAGAGTTGAAGTACCCTCCTCTGAACGCCTTGCGGGTAGCTTCTGGATCTTTGAAATACTGTCAAAGAGTGTGGTATTTGTAGATTTACATACTTAACGAATGGTACCTCTCACCTCTTTCATCACGATGTTGCCCCGAGTCACGACCTCACCCACCGTACTTCCATCCATGGGGACGTCGATGAGTTCTTGATCGTTCTCATGCCTTGGAGGATATACAACTCGGACGTTTTGAGCGGTGGCAAAGCTATGTCCCTGACGCGCCATCAGCTTTGCACGATCCTTCAGCGACAGTGATGTCCAGGAGGGTTGATCGTAACACCGCGTGAACGGTCCGTAAGTCTGCGACCAGGGGTAAAATATGATCACTGGAAAGCGACCAAATAGCGTACCTCACTGAAACATGACCTCAAGTCAAACAGCAAGACAGACATTGGAAAGAAAGACTCACGTAAGGCCATATACGTGGACAGGGTTGATCCCAATCTGCTCAAGCTGACCGATCAATTGAGCCGTCGGTGCGGATCCAGCGATGATGGCAGAAACAGAATGCTGCAGAGGTTGCTTAGAGGCATCATTGACGATTCCAATCTAGTTGAGGTCTGTTATAATGTGGTGGCGATTTGTTGATAGAGAAACAGACCTGGACTGTTGGTGCACCGCAGTAATGTGTGACACCAGAGTTAAGCAGATGTTTCCAAATCTGGGGATAGTTGACCTGTCGGATGGTGATCTACGTGGAGATGTCAATGACAAGAAATCATAGACGAAATCGCACGGTAAAGACACACTTGGGTTGCACACGCAAAGACATTAGCCCAAGGGAACGTCCATCCTGCGGCATGGAACATAGGGAGGACCCTGCATAGAAGGGATGATTTTGAGAGAGTACCGAGGGAGGATAGGAGGCAGTACCATAGGTATTTGGATTCGCGGTTGAGTCTGAAGGACAAATGTTGACATCGATGTCTGATTATGGGAGTGAATACCTACCTTGCCTCGAAAGTGTTCGCTATTGCTGCAAGGTAGGATCCTGAAACTCCAATTCAGCCGCTAAACTGGTGCTTAGAAAGCAAGAATATAGACCTCGCAGGGTAGTGATGACCCCTTTAGGCTAAAACAACATCAGATGATCATCTAGGAAGTTGGACATCCGAGCGCGCACTCTACCAGTAGTACCAGAACTGGGATTGGGCTTAAATCTGGGGTAATGTCAATGTCAGGGAATGGGAACTTACGTGTAGCACAGAACAGCAGGAGCGTCTTCGTTGGTTTCTACATCAAGGCCAGGCCAGCCTTTCTCAGAACTGAATCTTCGACCCGCGCTGAGAAAGTCTTCGTATGGATCCCCAAGCGCACCGGTATCGTGGGAGACGATGGTAGTGACTTTGGTGTTAGGAATGAGATACGAGTACTCGTGGTCAACAAGTATGAGTTTGGATTCGCTGTGTTCAAGAATGTAAACAATTTCTGAAGGAGTTAGGCGCGTGTTGATCGGGGTAAGGATGGCGCGAGCGGCTAGAACACCAAAGTGGGCATCTACAAACAAGAGTCAATGGGCATGAGCTAGGAAATGATGGAGACATCATTTACCTGCAATCATAGGGCTTGCAGGAGTGGGAGGTTAGCCGATATTTCCGAGGAAACGCTACGGACGCTCACGAATTTGGAGCCAGAACTGCAACACGATCGCCTGGGCGAATTCCTGCCTGTATGAGGGCGTATGTCAAATTCTGGATGCGTTGAGCCCTAAAGCATTGTGAAATTGAACAAGCGTGAGAAGAGTGTGTGATGGACCGAATCACCATATACTATATGAGTAGAAAGCTGGCTGGCTGGTGTCGGGATGGACAAGGGCAAGCTTGTCTGGGTATACGAGAGCGGCATGCAACAGAAAGCCGACTGGGTTCTGTAGAGGAGGGTGAGGAGGGAGTATTTACAAAGTATGATGACGCACGAGGGGGTGATAGTTTACCGGAGCGGAATGTGGAGGTTTCTGGAGATAACTGACGTTGTGGGGGGGTATACTCTCGGGAGTTGGGCGAAACATTCTTGCTTGCTTCCGACTTTCCTGCCTTCCACCATATATCCCCCCGGTCCCCGGCGGGCCGAGAGACAAGTGCCAGAATTGGATAGAGGGAACACAAGCGTAAACAAAAGAGCAAGACGGGCTGTCCGGTCGTCGTCGTCGTCGTCGTCGTCGTCGTCTGTTGTCCATACTTTTTCATAGAGACAATCATGGCTGATGCTGCAGCGGGTTCTGTGGACAAATCTGTTCAGGTCAAGCTCGTTCTTCTCGGTATGTCTATCCTCCCTTCTCTCCGTTCCCATGCTCATCTGTTCCTCACACAACCAGGCGAGGCTGCCGTTGGCAAGTCCTCCGTCGTTCTTCGATTCGTGAGTCGCTATCTCAAGGTCCCATAACATGGCTGGAAACCCCATTCTTCGCCTTCGCCAGGTATCCAACGAATTCCAACCGAACAAGGAACCCACTATCGGTGCTGCCTTCTTGACCCAGAAATGTCGTCTAGAGGATCGTGTACTCCGTTACGAAATCTGGGATACTGCTGGCCAGGAGCGCTTTCATTCTCTCGCCGTCAGTCCGCCTCTCTCGCTTTATCTACCCCGACTATAACTCCATTTCATAGCCCATGTACTATCGCAATGCTCAGGCTGCCGTCGTGGTTTATGACATCACGAAAGCTTCCAGTCTTGAGAAAGCAAAGTCGTGGGTCAAGGAATTGCAAAGACAAGCCAACCCCAACATCGTCATTGCACTCTCTGGGAACAAAGTTGACTTGGTCCAACCATCTGCCTCCCTCCCAGGCACAACCCCCGCATCCGAGTCTGAAGACGAGGCAGATGATGCCACCGCAACACCAGGAGAGACTCCCAGTCCCGGGGTCGGCGAGGAATCACTACGACAGGTCCCTCGGGAGGAAGCTCAGGCCTACGCCACAGAGGCTGGCTTGCTTTTCTTCGAGACCAGTGCCAAGACCGGAGAGGGTATCGTAGAGATCTTCACGGAAATCGGTCCGCTCCCTCCCCCCGATTTCCCCCCTGTGCCTGACTAAATCTTATCCAGCCAAGAAAATACCAATCGAACACATCTTGGCTTCTAACCGCGGGGCTGGTAGAAACGGCGTTCCAGGTAGTCGAGCGGGTACTTCACGGCAACAAGATGCCGTCAACTTGGAGGAAAACCAAGCCAAAGGCAAAGATGGTTGCAATTGTTGAGCTATTCATCTGTTATTATTCTGGAGAACTACCATCTTGTCGTTTATCCCATGATTCATTACATGAACCCTTGACGTATATGATTACGCCTCCAAACCTTCCTCTTGTAATTGATTCCTTAATTCTACTCAGTTATTGAACAGCAGACTCGACAGTCTTGGCCTCCGTTGCCGTTCATCCGAACAGCGAATACAGACCAGCACAATTGATATACCCATCGACACGTTTCACCGATGATCATTATTATGTGGGGGAATAAAGTCCACGTAAGGCGGAGGTCTCGCAACCTGCTCTTGGTCATTGGGCGTCAGATACGGTGGGGGCGCCGGTACATGGGACGATCTTTGATCCATGACTTCACCAGCTTGTGATAGCGAGTGGCGATCATGGGCGAACGAGTGATGAGGTATGCCTGTGGAAGGATGGGTTTGAACAGTGCCAGACGACGTCGGGGATCTAAAGACAGAATCTATGGAAGGAGGTGGGTCGGATGGATCGTCAAGAGGCGGCGGCGGGGGTGGTGGTTGCTCTTCCACAATCAATCCCAAGACTCGACGTGGTTGAGAAAGATCGACAAACTCGGTGACCTCAGGGTCTTGTACCGCCTCTTCAACCGAAGGCGGGGGGGTCGACGTCCGATGTAGCGGATCAGTGTGGCCATCAAACTGTTGGGAAGAGGAAAAACCAAAGATGACCCCTTCACCGACTATGGTTGTCTCTGCCATGGGGGTCGCGAAATGTTCCTCCGTGTTCGTAGGAATATATATCTCGTTCTCCGATTCCTGGAACGTGGGCAGACCAGTAGACGTGGATGCTTCTGATGGAAAAAAGGGCGGCGGAGGAACGTCCCTATCTTCGAATGGAGGAGGAGCTCCGTGTTGTGTGTAGCTTGGACCAGCCTCTCCTTCGTGATACAAAGGAGCGGAAATTTCGGCGTCTTCTTGTCGCACGGTCCTGAGTGGTGGACGATCATGCTTCTTTTGATACGCAGTATCTACCCATTCTTCAACCTCGGGTAGTGGAGCGGGGGGTGGGATAATATTGACAGGAATGGGAATCGTGTACAGCGTTTCTGTCCTGCTCGCGATGTCGACAAACGAGGTGTGGACGTTTAATAAGAACGATACTTTGTGCAGAAGTGTTGTTTGTGTGATGGAGACGCATTGTGGGTCATTTTCCACGTAGGCGTAATCCCCTTCAGTTAGCAACCGTGGGCGATCGTGTGGGGAAGCAGATGGCGAGGTTTGATGCAGAACGAAGCGTAGTCGAACTGGATGCGAGGCATGGAACCTGCAAGATGCCCCAGAACGAGACATGACTGTTGTATAGGTAGCAGTGAAGGGTAAGGAAGAGTCCGGCAAGGGATCACTTGGTTTCTCCACAGCTGAAGCAAGTGCTGCGGATGAAGGACCCTCGAGCGGAGAATCGTTGATTTCATCTGTTGGTCGTCCCATAGCTTCCTGCGAAGGATTCTGCAGCTCGCGCTCCAACTCATCGAAACATTTAACCTCGACTACGCGAAGCAGCACCGTCTTGACGTTACGGAGCCTGAGTCCTCCTTCCAGGACGAGCTGGCGAGGTGGAGGCGGCACCGTAAGATAGACAGGGATTGGTTCTCCCGCAATGAAAGTTGATTTTGGAATCTCTGCCTCCACGCGCACCGGATGATGCATAACGTGCTTCTCAGGTGAGATCGCAACGGTATGCGTGTGTGAGGTATAGCGCCTCGTGTGTACCAACAGTTCTCTTGACATAGGGGGAAGTGTCGGATCCGCTGGGTGCAGGGTCGCGTTTAGTACGTGCATCACTGAGGAGTGCAGGGTGTGGACACATTGCGGCACGTCTGGCATGAGTGGTATGGCGAATGGGAAAGAGGTCGGGAGGGGTTCGTAAGAGTCAAGCGGGAATGAAGCCACGTCCATCTCGGAAACGCAGAGTTCAATTTCCCGTCCGTGTAGAGACTCTGTCGTGCGCAAGGACACGGACCTTTGGTCCAGTTCGGTCAGGCCATCACCAAGGAGAAATTAGACGGACTGACAGTTTCTTCCATGCACCGGGTTGGGCACCCTTGAGGTGCACTTCCCCCTCCATTGCTGCGTGTTCCCCTTCAGCGCCAACATAGCCCTTTTGGAAGTTTATGCCGTCTAAGGCTGGTACAATAAGTAGCTGGAGACCAGACACGTTCGATGAGCAGTCATTGTGCAGGACGTCGCCGAGGCCATGCTGAGAATAGCGGGGAGGGGGAGCAGTATCAGCAGGCATGTGAACCAAACGCCTCTGGTGGTTAAAATGGAGAACGGTCGTGTATCAGATCATATTACATACCAACCGTTGGATTGCCACAACGATCCCAGATACATGACATTGAAATCAGAGAAAACATACGGAACCCTCATTCTACTCTCATCAGGCTCTCCAACTCGGCAAACATTGTCTGATCCAGATCTCTCTGCGTGAGCAGTTCCCATGCCGCATCCCGGCGACCAGCGAGCATCCCCATCCCCTTCTCCACGTTGATTTCTCTCGACTCCCCAAACCCCATCCCGAACGCAAGTGTCGGTTGGGTAGCTTGAGAAGTGTCGAAAGCATCCTCACCACCATCGACGGCCTTCATTGCTTCGACTGCTCTGCGCGCAGTACTCAGGAACCACTGTCGGGCCTCTGGCGAAACATTGGTTGCGGCAAACCTCTGAGCCACGCGAAGCATAATCTGCGAGAAGTGGAGCGACCGATCCGACTTAATTTTTTTCTTCAATTCCGGAGGGGATAGGAACGCAATAGCGTATATCGCCATTGTCGCTTTCTCAAGGTATGACAGCCACGATTCTCGTGAGAGAAATGCGAAATCAGGATCGCTCACTGGCAGGCGATAGACCAGAGTCTCCAGCAGACGCCACAACCATTCCTGTGGTATGACTGTAGATAATATTTTTCGACTGTGATCCAGGTGGGCAATGTGTGTGAAGACATCGAGGGCCACATCAGAAAGAGACGGTGGCTTGCATTTGTGGAAAGGGATACCACTGAGCTTCAGCATTTGCGTCGGAGGGATTGCATCTGCCGGCTCGATTAGGATGGATGCAACGAGCTCGAATATCCGGGTGTAAATGCGAGTAGTAGACTCGGAGGGGGAAGTGGATTGGGGGAAAGAGATCATGACTGAGAGGTTGGACAGAATATTGAGAACATCCTTGCGGACGTTGATGACATCAGGAATGGAGAGAACAGGTGATATTGGTCTCGGTGGACCGCCCTCCTGCGGGACAATGACTCCACAAATACGCAATACCAGCTCCAGCGTCCGGTCGTGCCTCGCCATGAACTGCATGTTGTCTGGAATGACAGACAAATTCCGGATGATATTCGTCACGGCAAGAATAACATGACTTGAACGATGCCGGGGGCCATGATCCGCCTCTCGCGAGTTCTGCTCGCTTTTCAGTCCCGCGAATGGCAGCGACTCAGTTTCGAGAGTAAGGGTTACCAATTCACGATGGCGAGGTATATTGGTATCCTCCGTCAGGCAGTATTGGGGCGTATCAGCAACCCCATCGAATGCTTCTTCCTCCAAAAGATCCAACACTTCCTCCAATAGATCAGTACACTGTGCAATGGGAAAGCCCGAACCGGGGGTGGGGCCTTTCATCGTCGAAAGAAGGGTAAGCGTGGTCAGAGCATATGATAGTTCGACCGTTAGCCGACAGCGGATGGACATCGTGAGCGCTTCTATGTCCACGGTTCCCCATTCGTTGATATCCCGCATGGGACGACGTTGAGCACGAAGGTACTCGTCTTCCAATATGTTAAGGTCATGTCCTCCATAAGTGTCCACTTCACGCGCTAGCGGAATGTACTCGATTTTGGTCCTCGTGAACTGAGAACGTGGACGAGAAGAGACGGGAGATGGTACTGAGGTTGTTGGGTTTTGCGGGAGCGACCGGTCCACCGACGCTGACATGGAGGGCAACTGTGAGGATGGTTAGAGATCGCAAGGAAGGGGAATGGAAAGCACTGACGTCTGGCAATTCTGTCCCACCTTATTTATCGGCCGCTCAATATCACTAATTACGTACATCAAACGTTAATGAATGAAGCTCACCCATCTTCAACTTTGCACGCTTTCCATCGAGTTCCTCGGACTCGAACCTTCGTTTCATTCCCGGAGCATCTTGCTCGTGGTGTTCATTGCCTGAAGAACTAGGAAGGGGTCCAATGGTTGTGCTGTTTGGGGGGGGCACCAACGAATGGCCGGGTAAAGAGTCCGAGAAGCCATGTGTTCCTGGGAGAGATGTGTTCGGCACCCCATGGTGTGGATGAGGACTCTGCGGTAATGTTTGTGATGCAGGGGCGGTGGGGCTACCGGTGATCGAAATCGACGTGTTTTGTCCGCCTGATACGGACTGGTTCAGCATTCCCATCATCATGTTGTTAACAGAACCGGATAACTGAGAAGAGGGGCCTGGGAGTGCTGAATTTGGTGTTTGGGGATGCATATTGGGAAGGTTGTTTGGGACCACGGGTGCGCCGGGGGGACGGCCCGTTGTCATCATTGCCTTGCGATTCGTGTCCTGGACGTTGCGACGATAGACCTCTTCGAAAGGTTGGATGATAGCATTATAATAATGAGCCAAGATGGCGGAGGTAGCGCGTTGACCATTGGGCATAGAGGCCGGGAGATATTCAGGAAGTTCGAGCTGCGGAAGAAGTTGTGACCAAGCGTTCTGTTGCGTTACCTAGATAATTGAGTGTAGATGATGATCAACTTACGGCGGATGATGTACAACATTGATAAAGATACCTTTTGGCCGCCACCGAGATGCAATACGATGCCCCATAGTCTGAACAAGTCGACGTCCTTTCCAGCTAAACGACATGCGCCGACTTCAGTGGAGCATTCCAGGTTTTTCCATGGTGAGGATGCGGGGTCGTAATTGAGAGGATATGGAACGGTGGTCAAAGCGGGAGGAAGAGGAGTGCCCCTGGTGAGATGGACGTTGGCGAGGCTGACCAAGAAACGCTGCTTGTTCTTTATCATCTGGGGATGGCGGGGAGGGACGTTGGAAGATGGCATGGAAGGGTCGAGCGATGCGGGGTTGGGCTGGAAGCTGTGAACGGGAGCAAAGGCGGGCTGAAGACTGGGATGTGGGGAGAATTGCATGTTGGCGGGAGCGTCCAGAATCGGAGGCTGGAACGCGTTTGATTGATTATAAGGGGAAGAGATTCCGCCGAGAAATGTTCCCGGAGTTGTTCCGCCCAGCGGTATCTGGGACGGAGACGGCATGGGCGGTCGCGGGTAAGCGTTTGTGAGCTGACGCTGCATGTTGACAACGTTGAGGGCGGCCATCTGTTTTGCGGCGGCATTGGAGTCGAGATTGAAAAAGGGCTCGGTGAGGGCGGTGGACTGTGTAAAGGGCGGTGCGCTCGCGTTCTGCGGGTTCTGGTTCCGTGGCTGCTGGGGCCTGCGTTGTGGGGTGAACGGAAGAGACGGGGGACGAGGAGGGGAACACTCACAGCATGGTGGTTGTCGTCGTCGTCGTCGTCGTCGTCGTTGTCTCACGCCCACGCCAGCATGTCTCGCTCAGAAATCGACGACATATTCGCAGCACCTCCAAAGAAAAAAATAAAAATCTCGCCCTCTCAACAACAAAAGATCCCCACAAAGCCTCACAATCCAGAAACCATCCTCGACCCGTCAAAAAAAAAGCCCTCACAAAAACGACGTCGAGAAAAAAAGCAGACAAACGCAGACAACGACCGACGCTTCAAAGATTCCAGGGGATCCGTCCCTCGTGCGTCTCTCCTTCATTTATCTCCCACCATCCCAATTGCCCCCAGGTCGCAAGACAGTCGACGGCTACAATATCTACAAGGAGGACGAGCTGGGCATCTCTACCACAGGGGGAGGTGACCATCTCATCCAATCCCTCCCTACTCCGTTCTGAATCCATCTTGTCCAGACACCACTCTTTGTCCATTTGATTGCCAATGCTGTCAGTCTCCAATGTCTACACCCAGTTTTCTCCTCCCCAGCTCATTCCCACAGGTTTCTGAACGCTACCCAGTACCCATGTCATGCGGGAAAAAAAATGTATCCATGCACAGTTGTATCCCTTGTATCCATTACCGGCTCTGTTCAACCATCGTTGTCAACATTTCTTCTCGGGACCAACTCTTGGGGGTAATAATGATCGAGACGCGCTAATTCCCTTGAACGTGGTAGATCATACATGCGGGAACGATGGTTCTTGGCTCTTCTTTATTGTAACGTTCTCGGCTCTATCGAAGCCTTGTTGGCCCAGCCCCCCTGGTGGCCATGGTCTGCAAGGTCAATATAAAGCCAACAGCATGCCACCCTTTTGGTCCACCCCATCGGACATCATGTGTCGCTTGGGACGGTACTTTGATTCCAATCTGTGGGCAACATTTCCTCAGTCAATATTGTATTCTTGTGAATGTATCAGATTCGTGAATGAGGATTAAAATCATTTGATGGGCAAAAGTGGGCATACAAAGACAGCCACATAAAATATGGTCACCAACATGGATATCAATCATCATCATCATCATCATCATCGAGTTCCCCCATACGCTGTGGACGTTGCCCCTCGTTGAGTGCGCTGCCGAACGGATCGTCGTCTTCCAGGGCACGGCGTACGTCTTCAGCCTTCTTGTTGCGTTTCGCCTCTGCTTTACGTTCTTCCTCTGCTTTCCGAGCGAGATACGCCTTGCTTCCAACCACCTTTTCCGGATTCTTGCATAACTTGAGCCTACGATCGACTTCCCGGACTGCTTCAACGTCTGGTGGATGTCCTGTGTGCGTAATCAGGATCTTTATTGCGTTGACAGCACTCTGGAGTGTTTCCGGGGATGTCTCGCCAACCCCTGGTAATTTGGAGTCGAGCCATTTCTGGGCAAGAAGTGGAGAAGCGAGTGACAGCGCTGCGAGTGCTATTTGGGATGGTGCGTAGATGAGTTCGGCATCAGTGAAACGTGAGTTGCGGACGTGCTTGAGCGCTGTCTCGTACACGTCGCGTGACCTCTGGTCCTCCGTGATATCTGAGAGCGACTGGAAGGGTATGAGCGGAAGAGCGGACGACTGGTGGGTCTCGCACCTGGAGGTCAAGCCAGAGGCCCCACAAGGTGCGATGGGAGTGCCATACCGCAAAGTCGAAACTCAGGCTTTGAGCTACGAGGAACTCCAGGTCAAGAACGTCGGAAGGGGATGTACGAGGGATGTTGGACGTGTATGAGTCCAGAGATATAGGGTTATTCGTCGTCTTGGTCGCCAAAAATAAAGCTGTCAGCCTGCATGCCGTCGCCTCGTCAGTGAGGGAGAAAATAACACCACAGACAAACGTACATGACATTCTTGGGATGCCAGTCCATGACAGTGTTTCTGAGATAGAAGCGTTTGAGGTAAGATATTGCGGTGGCCTCAACCTCCTCAGGGAACCGGAAGTGTCCACATAGTTGGGGAATCTTGGTGATGTACAGTTTGACGAGGAGGTGTTCCTCCTGAGCGTTAAGAAAGGACACGTTGGCTGAAGATCCGGGCTGCACAATTCAGTTGGTACGATTGCGTGGTGTGCGCTGACAGAGATACCTCGTCGGCCTCGAACGCATTCCTGATCGCTGCGACGGCAGCAGAATTCAATGTCTCGCGAACAACAGCCAATCGTTCTGGCGAAAATCGCCAGCTCTTGAACTGCGTGCTGCCCTCATACAAGGGTTTCTTTTCTGGCAATGAAGCCGTGTTGGGTTGACACCCTCCCTTGTCCATCTTTCTCCGCAATGTTTGCGAGGCAGCAACCTACCTTTGGAGGGGGTAAAGTAAAAAAGAAAGTTCTTCTTTACTTGGCCAACTACGCAGTGGGGCCGATCGTCAAACAGTCCGCTCAGCATTCTGCGCATCACTTCCATCACTACTGGCGTGGCCCTTTCTTTATTGGTTTATCCAACTTCTCGTCTCTCTTGGCTCATGTATCATAGTCTCGCGTACAGGGTCTCAGTGATCGCTGTCTTCCCACGATATATCCGCAATGGAACTCGAGAACGATGAGCTCGTGAGCGTCCTCCCCGTCCACTACTCGGACAGGTTGAGCCCGAACGTGCACATCCATCAGTTCCCGCTTCTGAATCGACCTCTCCAAGCACCCCCGTCAGCAATCGCCAGTGGAAAACGGATCCGCGCCCGCGTCAAACCCGTGTCGCGCAAGATCGAGATCCATGTACCAGTTGATGCGCGTCCTGAAGTATGGAACCACGAGAAAAGCAAAGATCTTGGGGCTGCACAGCGCGAAGATGACCGCGAGAAGAATCAAGAGGACCAAATGAAGCAGAGGGAAGGGGGTGAACCCAGGTTGACAGACGGCCGATTACGGAGTGACGCCATTCCACAATGTGGTGCCTATATGCTCGGTGTCGTGCGAGATGGTGAGAGGCCCAAGGGGTATCTGTATGGTGTGATCATTTCTGATGGAAACACAAGGCCGATTACACCTTGTGCCTATCAGTGAAACGCACCAGTTTCGACCGACCTTGACTTATCTTGACATCGTGTCTCGAAAGGCGCGACGTTCAAGGGGAGGGGGGTCTGACTCTGAAAGCGATGATGGCCCACCCCCAGATCCGGATGAGGTTCTCCCAGTCGTCACTGCCCCGAAGAAAGAGAAGAGGGCGGCGGAGACGAAAGAGGTGCAGGTTTCTGCTCGCAAATCAGGAGACGACAAAACCTTTCAGGGCGGGATGTCAGCCGCCCGGCGAGAAATGTTGCTCGCCATAAGGGCCGAGGAAGACGAGCCATGGCAGCCTGTCCAATTTTGCGATGGAGAGGTGCTCACACTATACTTGTTGGGTGACCTTGTTCTGTCTAACGCACTACGCAGATGGCAGATTCGAGCGAAGTGTTCGAGTCTATGTTCTCGCGAAACGAAGGCCTTCTTGAATGTAAAACGGAGATTATTTCTTATCTGAAATCGATAAAGGGACTGTGATCTCCACCCGTACTACTTGCTAATGATCCCAACGGTGAACTTGCCGAGATGACGTTGAGCAAGCAGAACGTAGTACTGTGACTTTGATCCGTATCAGCTTCCAGTGCGCACTCAGCCACAAACTTTGTCTTCTCCATGTCCACCAGCGAGACCGACTCAGAGCCCGAGCTCGCTACTGACGCCGTCTCCAGCTTGACGGCATTCGCCCACTTGTCTGCGACGCGACCCAGCCATTCTCCAACAGGTCAGGGGACTGTCAGCTGGGCTGTGGACACCCTTGCGACACTTGACTTTCGACTTGTCCGCAAGGTATGCCATCGTAATCTCACATGGTGCCTCTATAAACCATGTGCAGGATACCGCGCTTCATGGCCTCATTCAAAACTGTGCTAGCACGATACTTGCCTTGTTCAATACTGTGCTCCAGCAGGAACCAGCCGCTGACAACTCGTGCGATTTCATCCCAGACGTCGCCAGCATACGTGCGTCACGCGATTCTCTCCACCCCATGTACTCGCTCATTTCCCCCGACGAATCCAGTCAGACCATCATTCCTGCATCTTCTCTTTCAGTACCGCAGACTCTTTCGTATCATCGCAACGCGGGATTTCAAACCGAGCCCTGCACCCCTGGCGATTATATGCTGGGTGGACGTCGTTTTGGCTAGGCTCGGGGACGTTGCTGCATTTATAGCTGCGGGCCTTGATGTGGATCACCCCGACCAGTCACTTCCCGAGTCCTTGAAGGCTCGAAGAGGGGAAGATAACCTTCGTGCCGCAATACAACTACCAGGTAGGACATGTTTTACCAAAATATGGATGTACCTCACACGACATAGACAACTGGGATATGCTTCCATCCATGGTTTTGTCAGAGCGCGTGTCAGTTGCCGCAAAGCGGTTGTCCATAAGGTTGATGCTGGGAAGGTATATTCTCTATCCTGCGCTGTCGGGACAAGTGGGTGTGGACAACACGTCAGTGACCTACAAAGCACAATCAGAGCAATATCAGATCACGGCGCTTTTCACAGCATACACAAGTTGCTTTCCACGTTTACGGAATTTATAAGACAAAGTGCGGCTCGGGTGGACGGGCTGCGTTCAGTATTGGAACCCGGCCTACAATACTTCATACTACAGGAGCGTCTCACCAACGCAATGGCGATTTCCTTGTTTGCGGTGAGCAAAGTATGCGATCTTTACTCAACAATTGGTGTCTAGATGACCATCATCCCAGGCCGCTGACATCGCGCAAGATTCGACCATCAACCCGGAGCGTGCGGTTGCCTTCCGTCCCCAAACGATGGCCGCCGCCATGCAGCTTCTGCGATTCGTTCTGAATGAGGGAGGGTATTCCACCCAAACGAACATTCTGAGTCCTTTGGATCATCTCGATATTCCCACAAGTGTCATCATACGATGGGGGATTGTTCCCCAGTGGGCATGGAGCATTTGGCTGGAATATCGCATCTTGCATGCGGACACGATCATGTGCCTTGTACGTTCTTTTTCTTTTTGAAAACGAGCACGTCTTAGGGCTTCAGACCACGGCGTACATACAACACCACGGAGCAGGCCCCGGGGCGTTATTGGAGGTCTCAGATGTGATGTCTACCAATAGTAGGTCGAGTAACCAAGCAGCGATGATCAGCGTGATGATCGTGAGACGGTATGTTATATACTAGGGCATCTCGCTGACATTCTTTAGGACCTTGTCTTTCGGTTCATTTCGGTACTCTCCGCTGGCGGACATTCCAAGCAGCTCTCAACAGGCATGATGAGTGTGCTTCATGGAAGCTGTCGATCGATCTCTCAGTGGATGAACCGGAACTCGTGTGGAATTCAAAATTCGGAGGAATGCTGCAAAGCATTGATTGTTCTCTTTGGCTACTTATCCCAGAATGAACAATATTTTGCTTGTGAGTATCCGATTTCTGTTTCCTGACACATGGTAGAAGCGCCAGCAGTGATCGAGCTAGTCGTCGAATGCCTGGCACTTATGAGGGAACAATGCATCCGCGAAGCCTGGAAGGCAGCTGCTGAGGATGATAATTTTCGCTTTCTTCAAGCTCTTGGTCAAAGTATGGTTCTATTTTCTCTCCGTCGATAAGGCGCTGAACGAATACAGGTTTTATACAGATAAAGACGTAAGCATTCGATAAGAAATGACCATCCTGCAATATTACATTCGAGTTGGCACAGGACATTGTCCCAAGATGATCTCCCAAAGTCCAGGGAAATTTATGCGGCGCGACTGATGCAATTCCTTACCGTTATGATGTCCAAAGGAGTTCGGCCATTAGACCTAGATGGATTCGCCGAGTTTATAGACGCGGTTGGGGAGCGAGTCCTTGAAATGCCTCTGAATGACCAGGGGTTCCTTTGCGAAACATTTCTCATATGTCTCGCAACTGCAAATTTATCCGGAGTTGATTTGCCATTTTGCAAAGTCAACGTGACTGCCGACGACGAAGCTATATGGCGTCTCGGGATGTGTAACGGAGATGTGAACCTCTTCCTAGCATGTAAGTTCGGATTCTGATAGATCGAGTGCGATATCGGGCTGAATCCAGAGTTTATTAGCTGCTTTTTCACTGTACATCACTTCTGCACTCGTCAGTGTCGAGCCGCTGACCTGCCTAGAGGGTTTGGAACACTTGTTGGATATAACCCTACTGATATGTTCACGGCACTATCCTCGCGAGGATGAACCCTTGGCATTAATCGTCCTCCCTACGATATGCGATGCATTGGCGCACTTATTAGAGCACAAAGACGATACTACCGGTAAGCACCAATTTATAGGGAGAGCAACATTTCCGAGCGTTTGCTAGGGATATACAACTGGGCGAGCGCGAGGATACCGGCGCTCGGCAGTGTCTTGCGGTCCTTGGGTACCAGAGAGGATTTGAAGTGCGACGGATACGGCGCGTTGCTGAAACGCACACTCTCGTCGACAGCAAGGAGGGTGCTGTGGGAGGTGTGTCCGAACAAGTCTATGAACCTGTCTGCAGGGCTGACTGTGGAACAGGGGGACGGGGAACCAAAGACGAATGGGGAGACGAGGAGGGAGTACGAGCTGGTGTTTTGTAGAGTCGACGGGTTCTCTCACTTGTTGTATATAACAGTCAACTAATACTCCCGGTTACTAAGCCTTACCATAAGGAATGGTGTTACGCGTCGCTACCTTTAATTAGGCTTGTTGCTCTGTTATGCCAACACCAGCGATAAATACTGCCCTAAATACCGTACTATCCTTTACGAAAAAGTAGATCTAGGGGAGCGGTAGGTGAGGAAGCTGTGCATTAGCACGTGCTTGGTCAGGTCCCGTGCCGGGCAGCTTCGCCATACCCAGGGTTCCCACGCAACGGTCCTGGACCGATAGGACGAGGACACCTCGCAATTGGATTTTCTGAACGTCCGAACGTCCGCGCACATCTCCGACCACAAATAGAGACAAACATAGATCACAATCACGGATGTCAGCCACCTGTCGAGTACTTGTATGCTCGCCATCGACATACTCCGTGCCTGCAATGGATCTCGCCCGACTCGCCCGACTCGCCTCTCTAGTGATCAACAATCCATCCCTGCAAGCCATCCATCTCAACCAACTTCTCCTTTTTTTTTGCCATCGCTTCGTCCCTAAAAAATGATCTCCTCCTTATTCAGCCTTCCGAGCACACTCCTACTTCGCCCCCAGTCATCCTCCCATCATCTGCGGAACTTTTCAAGTGAAGTGTAGCTTTAGGCAAAAATGCGGAGCATTGGCATTTGTGGTAGTGTTGCTAGGTTTATTCTACACTGCCACTGCCAAAAAATTATGGCCGAGTCCAAAAATGCAAAAAACGCGATTTAGTGGACACCAAAACTCACGCCTCTTGCGCACCATGGCAAACCTGACCCAACAAATGGCCGGGCCTTATATAGTGTAAGTGGTCACAACTACAACGACTACACTTTTACTACACTTTTTAACTACACTTTTTTTTACTAGACTTTCTCTACACTTTGGTATGCATTTTGACTACACTTTGATTACATTTGTTGACTACACTTTTTTACTAGACTTTTGCTACACTTTGGTACACATTTTCACTACACTTTGTTTACTAGACTTTTGCCACACTTTGGTATGCATTTTGACTACACTTTTTTGCCACACTTTTACTACACCTTAGGATTAGGACTAAGTAAGTGAGTAGGATTAGTAAAGTGTAGTGAAAAGTGTACAAAGAGTGTAGTAAAAGTGATCTAATAGAATATAATTTGCTACATTTTTTTGACTAAATTGAATGACTGAAAAAGTGTAGTAAAGGGGGAGAAGAAAGTGTAGTAAAAAGTGTAGTAATCATGGTAGTAAAAAGTGTAGTAGCGGGGGTAGTAAAAAGTGTAGGAAATGCTAAAAGTGTAGTAAAAAGTGTAGTAAAAATGGTAGTAAACAGTGTAGTAGCAGGGGTAATAAAAAGTGTAGTAAAAAGTGTAGTAAAAGCGGACTAAAAAGTGTAGAAGAGCTCTGTGTAGCTGTGGATTTGGTATATAATCTGAGTCTGTACCTCTATAGGGCTCTGTATGTGCTGTGCTCTGTGAGCTCTGTGAGCTCTGTGCCAAAAAGAGTGATTTGCAGATGCAATGGGTACGTAGGCACAGGGCGGCATGGAATGGCACGGGACCTGACCAAGCACGTGCTAATGCACAGCTTCCTCACCTACCGCTCCCCTAGACCTACTTTTTCATAAAGGATAGTATGGTATTTAGGGTAGTCTCGACCTGTTATAGGAATTTGGGTGAACACGGAAAGCAGATGTTTCCTATAACGTCTGGAGACTTTTACCCGGCAGCGCTGGGGTCGTGTCACACAGGGTTTACTAAGCCTTGCTAGCCATGCTGACAAGATTACATCAATTAATAAAATGCTACTGATAAACTGATTGTTCAATCATTGATAACATGTCTGACTACGAGAACGACGATGACAACAATATCTTTGACTTTGACAATGAAATTGACCCATTTGCTGCACCTCAGATACCCCTACACTCAATGTTCGATCCAGACAGCGACAGCGACACAGATGACAACCTAAACCAACCACCATGCCCTATACAAATAAAAAACACACAGCAACTCAGGAAAACACTGACGGGCAATGTGGCAGCAAAAGTTCTCGCTGTCCTATCTTGCATGGATAGTGTAGGGCTTAACCTTCCACTATTCCTTGATTTCCTCAGCTGGGGAGATCAGGAATGTGTCATTGATGTGAAGATCAGATATGCACGTACTACACTGATGGTGAGCAAAGAGCTGCCAGGCATCTTGAAACTGTTACAAACTCTAATTTTCTAATCTTTCTTTTCTAGTTATGTGATATTTTCCACGGTCACGTGACAACACGTGCACCTTTCTTATCACATGACCTTATCTTTTCTTCGAACTCATCACATGATCTACGGTCTAGACCAGTCACATGACTCGCCTCACCTATTTAATTACCGAAGGACTAGAAACGTCTAGACCCTTATCTGCTATCTCTTATCTATGATGTCATACCTTATCTACAGGACGCACGGACCAGTAGGTAAACATGTACAAACAACTGTAGTAGTATAAGTACTGAAATAACCCAAAGCTAATACTTGAGGGGCTTCAGGCCGACATCACAACAACCAACTAGTGAGATCTAACTATGAATGAGGGAGACGCTGTAGTGTTCTAAGTGTACTAGCACCTAGCAACAACTAACAGGTCGAGCGATGGCTTCTACCGGGGGAAGTACCCAGTGAATGGCCATGAAGAAGAAGGGGTAAAACGAAGGGATGAGTGGGACTCTTTGGGTGAAACTCCCAAGAGAACTAGACTGAGGAAATCCTCGGTGCTAGCCTCTGGGTTTATATAGTGACGAGCAATTGTATGTACATGATTGTACCCTATCTTAGATCTAGGTCTAGACTAGCGGTAATTAAATAGTCATGTCGAAATGGAAGCATAGAAGCATAAAGCGGAGATGAGTTACATGAGGACACAACCTGTGCATCAAATGGAAGAGAAGAAAAGAAGAGAAGCATAGCAGTGATTACCGTGGGAATAATATAACCATATGGGGAATAATTCAGGAACGGTCTACTCTACCAGACCAAGTGTCCGTGTTGAAGGAATGTCCTGGATAGACGATGTGATTGCATAGGGGAGAGGTCGCGTGATCTAGTCATGTGAGCGTGGAAAGAATGGGATGTCACGTGATTCGAGTCACATGATTCCGATAAGATTAGATCAGAAGACTTAGCCGTATAACCTGTTACGACCGTAACACTTTTAATACAGAAAATCTTCAATAAGACATGTCTGCTTACAGAAGCGGATGTGCAACAGCTTCAGAAAAAGTATCTCATCAGCGAAGAGCGCGATGGATGCCTTTACGATTCACTCAGGCGTATTTACGTCCCCGACTCCAATATACTCAGAATGGAGATATTGGAGAAGCATCACGACACGTCCCTGGCAGGACACCCAGGTTATGAGAAGACTTTGGATCTTTTACAACGTAACTATTGTTGGCCCGGGATGGCCACATTATGCAAAGAATATGTCTCGCAATGCAAGACTTGTCAACAATTCAAAGGCACAAACACGGCCCCAGCAGGGCTATTACTCCCGTTGCCAATTCCGAATACCCTGTGGGAACACATATCAGCCGACTTCATTACATGTTTACCCGATTCCCACGGTTATAACGCAATTCTCACGGTCGTTGATTGACTATCTAAGGAGGTGGAATTGATTCCATGCTCCAACACATGCTCGGCCCTAGATACGGCCAAACTCTTTATAAATAACATTTGGAAGCACCACGGCCTTCCACATTCTATTACCTCTGATCGCGGACCCCAATTCGCAGCCAAGGTTATGCAAGAACTTAACACGGCACTTGGAATATCTACTAAATTAAGCACTTCCTTCCATCCCCAGACGGATGGACAATTGGAGATTGTAAACAAGGAAGTTGGAAAATTCCTTCGAATCTTCTGCTTTGATAAGCAGAACACATGGGCTGATTGGCTAGCCATTGCCCAATTCTCTATTAATAACAAAAAACACACATCGACTAAGAAAACTCCATTCAAAGTCACACGGTCATATGAACCTCGCATGGGAATAGAACCCTTGTCCTCAAATAGTGCACCAGCCGCACAAACATTCGTGAAGGACATGCAGGAGACCATAAATGACATAAAGAAAAACATAGAGAAAAGCCAAGACAAAATGAAAAAACAAGCCAATACCAAGAGATTGGCAACTCCCTCATATGTTATTGGCCAGTAAGTCTGGCTTTCTACAGAAAATCTGCGCTTGACCCGCGCATCTAAGAAGTTATCGGAGAGATGGCTCGGTCCATTTGAAATTCTCCACATTATGCTGAACGCACTTAAGTTAAAACTGCTGAGATCAATGCAAATCCACCCAGTCGTAAATATCTCATGAATCAAACCTTACAAGAACCGCATGGACGGTCAAGCATCACACCGGCCGGGACCGGTTAACTTTACTGAGGACAGAGATAACGAATGGGAAGTGGACTATCTGGTCGACTCTCGCCAAAAAAATAGACAACTCGAATACCTAGTCCACTGGAGGGGCTACAATGAGACAGATCGGACATGGGAACCAAAGAAGAATTTATCTAATGCACCAGATGTGATTAGAAAATATCACGACACCCACCCTTCAGCGTCCAGAGCACTGAACATCCCACCCTCCGATTTCTTGTTGCTATTCGGAAAGAGACCGGATCCTTTTACCCAAGTATCTAACAGAGAAACTCCCTGTAATTGCCTGGAAGTCGATTTATAGAGAGGGGGTAGTGTTATGGTTGTAACAGGTTACACGGGTAACATCTCTTATCTTATCTTATCGGAATCACGTGACTCAGATCACGTGACATCCTGCTTCTTTCCACGCTCATGTGACTAGATCACGCGACCACTCCCCTTATGCATTCACACCCTTTATCCAGGACATTCGTCACACATGGACACTTTGAAATGGCCTGAGCTGGGGGCGATGTCTAGGCAGCACAAAACACAACAAAAAGATAAAGATCAACTAGCTCTGCTAGAGATCAAGGGAAAGGGGTACTAAGCACTTTGCTTAGGAGGTTCTCAGGTCTTTGAATGGGAAAGTACCAAGAGAATAGACTGGGGTTGCCAGGCTACTCCTTGGGGT
>JBBPMQ010000121.1:0-42811 GCA_038090375.1 Boletus rubroflammeus | reverse complement strand
GACTCATCCGCATTGAATACCTCCACATCCGCGAGCTGGCGGACGAGATGGGGTGCATACGTCGCTGAGGTTTTAGTCAGCGATCAGCGCGCATACACGGCGCTCTTGCTCACCATCGGTGACGATTCGGGATATAATGTGTGGCTCAAACTCCGGGAAGCCTTGGATAGCACCACTATATACAAGACTATCGAGCGTTACCGAAGGTCTGCTCAGCATGTCGAAGGCACTATCAAGTGTGGTTAGAAAAGTGCCAGACAGTGTTGGTAAATACTTGCCTTCTCATGACGCCATCCTTCGTTACTGTAACACCGTACCGCTCCCAATGCTATTACGTCCATCAAGAAATCATATTGGACAAATGACTGTTCACAGACCTGAGGACTCAAGATTATTGACTTGAGAATATCCGTCCCGTGTTGTATTGCATCGCGATCGCTTAGATAGTTTGCCCAGCGTTCCTGTGATATCAAGCCCACGGCATGCCCTGCGAAAGACGATTCAAGTGACACCAACCATTTGCAAAAGCCCCGCACCTATCTCTGTCAGTCTCGTATCTGCGTTGTCACATCGGAGCGTCATGCGATACTCGGACCGAGACGTGAACATTCGGTCTATGATTCAGCATTAGTAGTGTGAGCTGACAAAGCTAGCACAGCTGCATACACGGTTCCTCTACCCCTTTGGCCACAAGATCATCAATCATTACCCCCATGTATCCATCCGCACGGGTGATAGAAAGCGGCGGTTGATTCCGTGCGGCGAGACCCGCGTTAATGCCAGCAATGCAACCTTGTGCTGCAGCTTCCTCGTACCCCGTTGTCCCATTGATCTGCCCGGCAAGGAAGACTCCCTAGCGAAAAATTAAGAGGTGCATAAAACATGCGAACGGCGACCTACTTTGATCCTTTTGGTCTCGAGCGATGCTGTGGACTGTATTAGGAGCTTGAAAATTCAAGACAAGACTGTGACTCACGCTTAAGCTCCCGAGGATCAATGTGGTCATATTCAACTCCATACGCGGGTCGGACCATGCGAACATTTTCTAGCCCTGGAACTGTACGTATCATAGGTTCTTGCAGCTCTTCAGGCATGGAACACGATAAGCCATTAGGGTATATCAGATCTGGAGCAGGCTGAGCGCGAGATCTTCTGCCAGTAAATTGACGCTAACCAGAATCATAACCCTCGGGTTCCAACCATACCTTATGATTACCCTTGTGTCCGAACCGAGTGACCTTGGCCTCGAGAGAAGGGCAATAACGTGGACCTGATAAAGTGTGGTCAAAGGGCGAAGATTTTCATTGACTGAATGTTTACCTTTCTTAGTCTCTTGGATGTGAACGCTTAAATGCATGCTCTCCTTGATGAGTTCGTGAGTTTCGGGGGTGGTATGGGTCATATAGCACGTAATCTGGTTATGCTAGCAGCGGGGACGGACATCAAATCTCGAACCACGGGCCAACTAAGAATGGTCATACCTCATTATCTACTTTATGGTTTAAGAATGAGAATGGATGTGGTGGATTGTCGCCCTCTTGTTTTGCTAGCTGACTGAAATCTATCGTGCTTTTGTCCAGCCGTGCAGGAGTACCAGTCTGCAAACGCCCAAGCTGGAAGCCAGCTGCACGCAACGACGTGGAAAGGCCAATTGCCGGTGCGTCGTTGATTCGACCAGCCGGAAAACGTTTCATACCTGAGATGACGTTGGTACCTGAAGTGCATTGCAGATCAGCACACGCACCGATGTGTATCTCACCCGACAGGAATGTCCCGGTGCAAATGACGACCTGAGAACATGGAATTACGTCTCCAGTTTCTATATTATCGCAATTAGCATGCGCTTCCATAGGTGCAGTGATTTTTAACCTAGTCGAACACCTGTCACTGTACCCCAGACTGAGCGACTGGAGCTGGACGAAGCCATCTGATGGTCGAAGACAAGATCAGACACGTCAGCAGCACGGACGTCCAGACTAGGATAGTTGAATATGATATCTTGCATGTGCCGCTTGTACAATTTGCGGTCAACTTGCGCTCGCGGACCCTAGAGGTGTTGCCCATGAAATGTCAGTGCCAATGTTCAGCCATCTTTCACGTACCCAAACCGCTGATCCCTTGGACTTGTTCAACATGTGGAACTGTATGCCCGCCTTGTCTGATGAAGATGAGCAGTCCAGATTGATCGATCCGGCCCAAGCTATTGCTCACCTGTGACCTTCCCCATGACACCATCCAATGCATCCACCTCTCTGACCAATGTCCCTTTTCCAACGCCACCGATGGATGGATTGCACGAGAGCTCTCCAATCGTGTCCAGCTTTTGTGTGATCAGTAATGTTCGGGCTCCAGCTCGCGCAGCTCCAGTAGCCGCCTCGCAACCTGCATGACCGCCTCCAATGACACAGACTAACGCTGCGTCAGGCCAAATCGAAGGTCGAGAGTATCAATGCAGGCATACCATCATACTGTTCTCGTGTTGACGAAGCAGAACTGAAACCTCTCGCGTTCTTTGGTCGGTTAGTCCTGGCCAAGGCTGGGTGTTTTTGAGGAACCGAAGTCAAGTGAAACAAAGGCCGAGGCTGAGAGCATTGAACAAGAGCAAAGGAGCTAAATGGAGAAGATGAGGCGATTCGGGGATTTGCAACGTGCGTCCGTCGAGTCGTTGCCAGTAGCCTAGAGCCTCTGCCAGTGGTGTGCATTTTCAGGCCAGCTTCTGAAGAACTGCGGCAAACTGTGACGACCTGAGGACACTCGAAAAGGGTCTTGGACACCCGAATCAAGGTCTACAGAAGTGCTAACTGCCTTGGTGAAGGACTTGAGTCAAAGCGCTGGCGAGGAGAACTTCGGGAGTAAAATTCCCACGGATACTATAATACATCCCCGACGACATATCTCATTTTGGAAACTCTCCGTCACTACATCCACATTCCTGTCTCCGACTTCACAGACTAGAACCTGTGCTAACTAGTAGGATGAGCCGCTGCATTAATGAGTGAGGTGTTTCTGCCTTGGCATCACCTCCTCGGCACCGATGCCTCCGAATGACTCGCTACCTTTATTATAGCGAGGCAGCGAATTTTACGCAGAAATGACCGCAACCTCCCACTAGCTGCCCGGAGGGTCTCCTCTGGGTCAACATTCTTCGCGCTTATTCGAACAATGGACAGTTCACCGTATGACGAACTATCTTTCTTACATTTCAACGACATGGTGAGTGAAGTGCATTTTGGTTCCTAGCGACAGTTTTATGTTATTTCTGGACCTATTCCCTAGTATCACATCACCCAGTCAACTGCCCTTGGGAGACTATCGTACGTATTTCCCAACTACAAAGATGTCCCCGAAGCAGAACGTCCCATCACCATTTTCAGCGGAGATGCTCGCTTGAGAGCGCTGTGATGAAAGGATAACATATGACACCAGTACTAAACCATCTTTTCATCGATGTTGCATGTTTCGGAAACCATCGTTGGGCATGACCTCTCCATTGTACCCCGAGCGCTCACCTTTCTGGCAAGGCGGAGGACATCTTAATCAACCTCTCGCAAGGTTGTACCTTTCCCTGGCTGCTGGCGAACATAGTGCACGCTGATGGACGTCTGACGCGGCCACAGCCAAAGAGCATCTCATTCTCGAGAAGAAAGGATACAGAATTGGCTTCTTTGGTCTCACAGGAACGTTCGTCGAACACGCACAGAAATCTATTTTTGGTGGTTTGCTTATGGGTTACTTCAGCGACTGGCCGTCAAATTGTCAGCACCTTCCGGCGGAGCGGCACCATCCTGGATCCTGTGTCTGTGGCGCAAGCGGATTCCCTACTCCCTCCGTCACGCACATGGTGCTGATATTGTCACCGCGATTATTCACATGCGTCACGAGGAAGATGTTCACCTTGCCGAATCCTGCGGCAAGGACGTCTCGGAGGCTATGACCACGATTTGGCTGTGCACGGAGTCAAATTTAAACCGATACCGATACCTTCGAGGGAATTATCAAACTCATCAGCGTCTGGTACCGATTTCAGAAGTTGTAGCGACTCATCACGACGTGGCTGACTCGGAAGACCGGAAATCCGGCCACGTCTGATATACCCTATCGATGCAACCGCTTTCAGCTAACACATGGAGCTCCCCTAACACGTTTCAACAGTCAACCAAACGCGAAATACATTTTGGCAGATGCATCTTCCGGATGATAGCGGAATTCATAGTATCCTTGCCGAGTTTCAGACGCGCGTTGCGGATACGGTCGATAAGCCCCCTCTTTCTTTCAACGTGGCGTACCCCTGGATGACGCACATCAATTGTTCGGACAGAAGAGACTGACGTTGGCAATATGTTGGCAGACGCAGTCCGGGCATACTATAACACCGACATCGTATTTATCGACCCCGGCGTAATCACTGTAAAAGACATGATCGGTGCGTGTTGTCGTCCGTCCAGTGCTTACTTACTAATCACAAAGTAACCCGGCCCCCTTGGAGCACGGACACTAAACGCCGCTTTACATAGATATGATACCTCCCGTTCGACAACCCGTTCGTGGTGAAGCGCCTCCGAGGTCGGACCATCGCCCAGACGCTCGAGGATGCCGCCTGTGGCATTATCACGACAACCGGTTTTTCCAAGTCTCAGGCACATCACATTCAACATTGACCCACACTGTGGGACTGGTCGGCTCCCGTATATGTACATAGTGTGTAGTACCTTGCTCCTGGTCACACATGCGGAACCCCGGCGGTGCCAGCTCCCAAGGTTGCTTTGAATGAAGAGGGGGAGTACACGGTCGCCGTGGTCGCGTTTATAGCGGAGGGTTTTGACGGGTTACACGCCTTCCAAAGACTCATACCAAGTGTGGTTGACCAAGAGGGGGAAATGACGGATTCATCGCTTCTCTTGCAAGTGTTCCGGCGGAATACACGCGATGCTTATGGAAAGGAATTAGAGGTGTCCGTTGACAACGTTGACAGAGCACGGCGGCCTGCCATCGTTCTGAGGCGGCTTGCAGTTTGCCAGTCCGTTGATCCAGGGTCGGATAAAATACCTGCGCCGATGTGCCTCCCAATGATGGCGGAGATGATTAGTACCAACTCACTTCAATTCTGTCTGCCCAATAGAACTTTCGATAGCGATGTCTTGAGAATTGTATGTTAGTTATACACATGGTATGCAAGTGATGAATAATAAACTGATAGATATTGCACCGATGTTCGTGTCTCGCAGGATCAATCATCACACGCATAATGAATGTAGAGGAAAATCGGCGTTAATGAACATTCCCAGGTCAAGGCATAGCGGCCTTTCCCAGCCTCATCCACAGGCCACTCTAAATCATTTTCCAGATGAACAAACCACTTAGATACGGAGATGAATCGCTTACTTTGACAAACAACGTCATCGCAGCCTCTGGTCGAATCATCTCCACGGTCTGGCGTCCACGTCCACATTTCCATTCTGGAAGAGGCAGTGAAGACTGTGGCTGAGCATCGGTAGCAAATGCAAAGGTATCAAATTGTTGCATCAGCCTGACGAGGAAAAACGAGGCTTCATTATAGGCATAATTTTGACCGATACACTAAATAGGCAGTGGGCGGGCTCTCAGCAACTCATCACGTGGAAAATAAAACACCCAGAATGCTCACGATACGCGGTCCAGCACTAAATGGAGTAAACATCATTGGGTTTGAAGTGAATCTTGACAGCCTGTTGGGATCAATCCAACGCTCTGGATCGAATTCATCTGCATCAGGTCCCCATAGCGTCTCGTTCCGTTGCATCAGAAGAGTCGAGTAGAAAAATGTCGTGCTTTTGGGCATGTAAAGGGGTTTGTCTGACGCAGTGGAGAACGTTTTGTCGGGAGGTGGGAGGGTGCACGAGGTTGATCGACTTTGACGCTGATTCAGGGGTACAGGTGGGAATAACCTCAGAGTCTCATCGATGACAGCTTTCACTACAAGGCGACAAATTAGTGACCGTTGTTTGATTGTCACATGATCCTTACTGTATCTCAGCTTCTTGATGCTTTCATACGTGGGCGTGCTATAGCCACACACATCCAGCACCTCGTCCCTGAGCTTTCGCGCAACGTTCGGATGGAGAGCGAGGAAGTAAGTGACGTATGTCAATAAACAAGCAGTCTAAATGTGGAAAGTTATAAGCACCCGAAAAGGCCATCCTCGCAGAGTACGCACCGTATCTCTTGCAGCCAGCAATATATTAAGTAATTGATCCCGAATCATCCCGGCGTCTATATATAGTTTAGCGAAATAACGACACCAAGATACTCAGAACGAACCCTCGGTACTGTCAGCTAGGTGCTGCAAGAACGTTTTTTCCTCAAGGTTTCGGTCGATGCCCTCTCGCTTCGATGCGGCCTTCTCTTCCAATGCCTGGCGGACAAGTGGGTCTACCCACTTTCTGATGATATCCACATAGGGTGTTGTCTTGTCATCGAGGAGCTCAAACACGGGCCAAAGAATTCCCGTCCGTGCACGGACAGTTATAATTTGTTGCACTGCCTCGAATGCCTTTGCGAATGTCCCCCAAGCATCGTCTGTTGAGGACCCACGTTCGCCCAGGCTTGCTGAACCCGCCGTCGGGAATTGTCCTGATAACGTGTCCAAATTTTTCCCAAACAAGAACTCTGAAGCAGCATCGATAGTGAAACGAGCATAAAGGTCCTGCACGTCGCAAGGCTGATTTGCTGCTACCAGATCTGACAATATTGAGAGGGCGCGACTGGAATATTTGTCGAATAACTCAAAATCTGAAATTCTGTCTCGCGCGAAGAACGGACGTGCGAGCGCTCGGTGCTTCAATGTGCCTTGAGCATCATTTCATTCGATATGGATATGCATGAGACTTACCGATTTCCACGTCTGTTGAATGAATGAATACTGATTGTGTCTAAAGTCAAATGAATACTTGCCTGGTCATCACGGTTGAAAATACCATCTCCCAAAAAGTTTTCCCTGCAAGACTGTGAGGACATGTGAGTACTGAAAAGGCTCGATAGCTTACAGCCGCTCTCGCTGGGCGGTCCCGCGCCAGAAATGATTGAAGCCTGTCGCCAGGACATATTTGGTATGTTCCTCGTCCATGGAGATTATCTACGTTGCACCAGACGGATGTACCAAAGAACGCATTCACGAGGAGACATGATACTTACATTGTCCGTCCACAAGAAGCGCGTATTTAGTGTGGTGCACTGATACTCTTCAAAGAGCTCCAGATAAGGATTATAGATGTAGCTGGACGCGAACGCTTTCTTCATTCTGAGCATGATATCGATGTTGCCTGGCCATTTCCCGACGACGCAGGGTATACGTCTTGCGCCGAGTTGCTCCGCCTCTCGCCTTTGCACGAGCTGGGTGTACTGGACTCTCGCGATAGCTGCGAGGAGAATAGATAACGGGTAGAGTAGTAACGACCACGACCCGAACCGGACGTGAAGGAGACGTGCCAAAAGCGAGAGTATCAAGGGGGGTAGTACTATGGCACGGAAGATGTCCTTGATGATACGACGGCGAAAGTTGCAACGCGCTGGTGAGTTTGCCATGTCTGAGCAGGGGGGGGGATGGAAACCAGGGACATGTCGAGATCAGCGGTGGTGGGGGGGGGGGGGGGGTATATGTACACTGAATGAAGTGCGGATGAGTTCGTTTCGAAAAGCCTGTGAAAGCGCAACCCTAATTGATCCTGGTATAAGCGGAGTTGCCTCGGATCCACCGAAAAGAAAAGTTTCAGTACATGCGTTAGACTCGCAACTCGGCGTTTCTCTCACTGCGGCCGGTCAAGGACCTCGGACACTCCAACGGACGCCAATGCACACTGCCAACTTGAAACATGCCATCCAAGCGAACTCCATACACGCCATCCCCGGAGCGCGCGCAGCGGCGCACTAGCCCTGGAACGACACATTAATTATGTTGTTCTCACTGAATCCGGCGCAGCTTGGAGCTTTTCGTAACCAATTCTAGAAGAGTCCATTTTTAGACGGAGGCCGGGAATTTCGAGAGACTTCCTACTAGTAGGCGACCCAATGGAGATCGGACAGCTGACCCATAATGTAACTGTCCGAACTGCAGTCTGCAGAGTGGCACCACTGGGGTTGGTCTCATGCCAAATGGAATTCTGGTTATCTCACTTCCTCGGGTGCTTATCTCTCCTGTACAACATCATTCATCTCCACTATCGCGCTGGGCTACGAGATCACTGATATCTTAGCCACAAAGAAGTGAACGCGTGTGAGCGACGACCTCGTTATCCCCATCGATTTTCTCACATTAAAATGCATGTGCCACTACTTGTATTCATCAACTTCACCAAAGTTGAATTATTCCAACAATGATCCATATAACGGGGGTCCTTGTGGCAGTAAAGATGATCACTTGATTATCGCGTGCTCAAAAGTTAGCGAAGAGTGTCGATCAATCCGGAGTGATTAGTGGGTAAGTACCAGAGCATGGACATCTCTTTGCTCTGCCGCAGTCAGCCCGGTGCCCCAATGGCCTATGATTAAACAAAACATTACCCTCCGGTACCTTAGGGCCTGATAGGTGTGCTGTTCCCGAGTCCGGCGCGAGGGCCTCAGATTGCATCAAAGCCTACCAGCGTAAATCTGGAATAGCCGGAAAAATGTTTCCGATTCAGAAGCAACGATGCCGCATCGGCCGGTATGTCGCAGGCCAGGGCACTCTATAAGCAGGAGCGGTATGCCTATGTAGCAATGCCTGTCAGTTGGTTAAACATAGATTAAGGTTGATACAGTTTGTGACCCTGTCGACGAAATTCCAAGGATGTCGGAAAGAGACGTTACTTTACCCAATCGCGGACACGTTCGCCGACGCATTTTCGGCCTCAGCGAGCTCGTCAGATACATGGGCTGGCTCTGTCAGTTTGTTCATGACGAATAGTATATTCACGTGGTGTTGCTGAAAAATGAGCATTGCCTTACCATTTCCGCTTTCTCCGTTGTTGCGCAAGGCTGCGGGCCTGTGGCTTCACAAAAGGAGGTCAAAACAGTACAACAAATCAGACACATCAGAATATATCGGCCATAACGTCTTCCCTTTCACCGATCGCCCCTGCAGGTACCTGATGCCCCAATGCATCAACATCAATCTCACCATCTGCATCTACATCATCTCTGCTGAGCAAGAATGTGGGGTCGGTAACTTCTGCGAGGAGCTCTTCTCGCTCATCCAGTTCCTCTTTGCTCATTGGCACGTGCGAGATGTGTACCACTTGCCACTTGCCCGCATAGGACTCCATGGCCTGCGGGGAACGCGATAAGCTTCAGGAACAGAAGGCTGCGTTGGTCACTCACGTTCGTTCGCCTCTTCTTGAGAGTCATCTTCCGTTCGATGTTCTTGTAATATGCGCCCTTGACACGTTCTTCCCCGCTGCCGGAGACATTCGGTCGCGTGTCTCCACGGTCAATCACCAATAGGAATTCGTTGGGCACTTCTTGCTCAATCTTGACGGTCTCATAGTCGCGATACAAGTGGAATGCGGTTGTCTGTCCCATTTGGGTGAAGATCAATAGCTTTGTGTTGACAGAAAAGAGATACATACTTTAGGTTCCTCCTCCAGCGCTGGGGGTGCACCATGTATACGTCGTTCCTTGAACTCCAGGGCAGATTCGTCGTCTTTGGTAAGGTAATAAGCCAAGAAGTGGTCGCCGTCGGACTCCATGGGTCGCAAAATAGCACAATCCAGCCGGGGATCTTCCACCTGTGTTGGGCGCGATTAGAAACATAGGGGTAGAAAAAAAGACAACCACGACTGACGTCAATCGGCTTTTCACCAGGCCGCTCGCTAAACCGGAACAGATCATACGCGTTGGCCCAAATATCTGCATCTGGATATATCTGGAATGATTCGACAGCTGTAATGTCCTGTTTGTTAGGATGGCGGAGCGTCGAAAGATCGAATTGAGAAGGATCGTTGCATGCAGCAAACGATGCATCTATGTCTCGCAGCTGGGCAGAGCGGGAAACGTCGATGTGCTGCGGGAGTGATTTTCTATCACAGAATTAGATTAATTAGCAAATGCACCAAACACGCATGAGAGTGAGAGCCTGTACATTTCTTGAATGGATGAGTTGCGTTGCACGCCTTCTCTGCTGAGATATTCGGTCTTCCGTAGCCATGGTACATGGACAGGTAGAGGTGTGGACGCGCCCGAAACTGCCGCAGGAGCAGCTCCGTTTGTATACGGGGTAGAATTTGCTGATGGGTCACCGAGGAGAAAGCGATCTTTAGGGTCTACCGGAGGAAGGTTATCTGGGTCTGGATTCAGTGCTAAAGAAGGTATGAGTGCGGTAGTATATGCAGGAAGGCTGTTACACGAACCAGTGTCATCCACATCGTCATCCCACAAGCATTCCCAGCGTCCAAGGTCCAGTGGCATGCCGCACTCCGCGTCTACAATCATGGGCAGCGGTGTATCATTTGCAATGGCGTTCAGGAAGTCTGGGCGCGCATAGCGCATTGGATTTGTAGGAATCTCGAGTAATTTTGGAGGACATGGTGGTGGAGGAATTGGATTCGCGTAACGTACTCGGACCAGAAGGTCGAGTTTACTGTCCGAGAATGATTCAATAGCCCAGCAGCAACTCGACCGGAGCGCTCACCTTTTCTTCAAGCTCATTGATGTAGTAGTATGAGGTATGCCGTTTTGGTTTGCTTATTCTATGGACAGCCGTTGTTTGTACCCGTGTATAGAAATTCCACAAAAATACTTTATCGTTTATGCGACGACACTCGGCGTACATACAGTCTTGGACTCCTATACGTACAGATATCTCAGTAGTCACCTTCTTTATTTCCATCACCGTCGAATCGACCGTTGGTATACTTATCGCGATCGGTTTTCTGATCGTGGTATGATTATTGGCGCGCATGCAGCCTCGTTCATTGCTATATCTTTGGCGCAACTAATACGTACGGTACTCGTAGTTCGATTGGCATTGAGGTGACTTGGATAGCTGGAATTCGGGGATTTGTAAATTGTGACTATGATTCAGAAAATTCTCGTGTCAGCTCACGTCAAGTCGTGGCCTTGGACCGGGCCCTGCGGGATGCTTACAAATGACCTTGGCCGAGCCGAGCACCGTTCACAAAGACCGTCAAGTCGTCACGCTGATCCATTTCTTGAGCATTACTATACGGTAGTTGAAACATACTCTTCATGGCACATTCGCGTTGGATCCCTCTTGAGAGTAACCCAGAGGTAAGACATATCATGGCCTGGTTACTAGCCCCTTATATATTCACGCGGGATCGATGTTCATCGTATCAGGTATTTAATTCCGTACGTCACTAATTTCGACCCATCGACCCAGCATAGCTCAAGCGCTGCATGTAGTGGGCATATGCAGCAGGTCTACCAAAGGATCAGGCTCACTTCCAAGATGTCTTCGGACTGGATGACGAGGTGCGCCGTCAGACCATCTCTGTTAGCACTAGTACTGTCCTTACGGACTCATCGGTTCATAGCTCCTCTCCATGGTGCCTCCAGGGGTGAAAGCAGTTGCACTGCTCTTCCCTTGTGCAGGCGTCATTGCCGCCAAGCGAAAGGAAGAGGACCTCGAGATTCAAACTGACGGTCAGGAACCGATTTATCTGAGGGTCTTCTGGATGAAGCAAACGGTATGCGATTCATCATCCTCTCCTCGAGACTGTGGCTGACGCCAAGGATCGGAAGATTTCAAACGCCTGCGGAACGATGGGTTTGATCCACAGCCTGGCTAACGTCAGTCTCACGGGGTTTCTCGTTGTTTGTCGTTCATACTCAGAATTGCGTAGACGGACGTGTCGTTCACACCCGAGAGCCCCCTCGCTAAATTCATTGAAGAATGCAAGGGTATGCTGCCTCCCGCAACCTCCGCTCATGTCATCTGCTGATCGGTATATACCTAGACAAGACTCCGGAGGAACGTGCAAAGCTGCTGGAAACAACACCGCTGTTCGAGAAGATACATGAATCCGCAGCGTCCTCCGGTCAAACCGCAGTGCCTCAAGACCTAGATACCGATTTGCATTTCACCTGCTTTGTAAAGGCTCCAGCAATGGTGCGCGCCGGAGAGCCGACGCAACGGTGGCGTTTGATTGAATTGGACGGGGGTCGAGTTGGGCCGATTGACAGGGGCGAATGCAATGATCTCTTGAAGGCATGGCCTTACCTCGTGGATTTCAGAAATATTTATTCTTACACACAGGACACGGCGAAATACGTGAGGGAATTCTATGTATCGCAGGCGAAGAGTATCAACTTCAACATGATGGCACTCTGCCCCGGACCAGAGGAAGAGTATTAGTTATTCTCACTTAACATTCACTATTCTACAAGATGTACATCAGAATATACAGTGAGCAGGACAGTTTCGAACGAGGCAATCAGGTGGAAAAGGGGATTGACGGGTTACAACGTACTAGGAATGTGTACTGAAAGCAGCTCAGACATCGATGCAGGTACTTCCTTCAGCATCCTGGCAATAAATCTCGATGCATTGAATGCGCTATCAAAGTCAGTGATGTCTTCGCCATTCCCAATCTCAGCAATTTGGCACGCTGATGCAGCGATCTACGTGGTTTGAGCCGTCACCGAGAAGAGGTGCAGAGCCAAGTAACTAACCCGCAGCAACTGGATAGGGTGAAGCCTGTCTGATTTGGCTCCTAGCTTGATTCCCCGCAGAATATCCTTCACCAGGGAGGGTTCTGCAGTTAAGGGCCGCGCGATTCCGATGACTATAATTTGGAAACATCAGTGACCGAAGGGACAAGGATCCGTCGAACCGACCATCCGTGGAGCCCGAGTTTATTGCATCTGCCATGGCTCGTGTTGTCCTGAAGCCTCCCGTAACGGCGATCTTTGACTGTCTCAGATGTGGCCTGAGCCGATCTGCAAAATCAATGAAGTATGCTTCCCGTGCAGCAGAAAAAAGAGTCTGGTATGAGTGTACATGAGGTGGCGTTCTTCCGCATGAAGAAGACGAGGCTCACTTTCTGCTGAACGGACTGCTGCTCTTGCTCGTAGATTCTTCCACTGATCTCAATCAAATCGACAGCAGCAGCTTCCAGCATTTTTGCCGTCATGATCGACTCCTCTGTTTCAATCCCGTTGGCTATAGAATCCTCACAGTTGATTTTGACAGAGATCAAGAATGTTGGATCATTCACCGCCCGTTTAATTTCGGCGATAATCTCGAGTAATATCCGCGTGCGGTTTTCGAGGCTCCCACCATACCCATCCTTTCTGTTGTTGGTCCTTTGAGACAGAAATTGGTGGAGCAGGTAACCATGCCCAGCGTGAAGCTGTCAATGAATTAGTATAGGTTGGAGCAGGGAGGGAAATTACTTCACCTGGACGCCGTCAAACCCAGCTTTCTGCAAGAACGAGGCCGCGTATGCGAATCGCCTGATAATATCCCTGATCCCATCCTTGGTTAAGGGTGTTGGCCTTGCGAACAACACGCCGGAAGTAGATGGGTGCTCTATATCCGACGATGACTCCGGGTATGGTTGTATTGTGATGGAAACTTGTCGACCTGGGTGACTCAGCTGCCCAATAACGAGGCCCCCGCATGATTTGGCAGCCCTTGCTACCTTTTTATAGTCCGCAAGGTAATCTCGAGGCAGATCCCGGTCGATAATTGCGTTTCCTACGATAATGTCGAAACGATCGAAGTCGGATAAAAAAGGGGACCATACCTGAGGCTTCGAGATGATCCTTTTTTATCTGAATATTACCAGTGATCATTATCCCTGCGAACACAACTCAGGTATTGTCATCGTTGCTGACAGTGCCGTACCTATATCTCCCATTGCCCAAGTATCGTAAAGCCGAACAAGCTCCTCGGTGGGCTGACCGCGCTCCATAGGATCATAAGGTGAAAATGTTGAGAGGCGTTCGGACATCGCACTTTTCAGGAGCTTATTTTTTGCGGTTTTTCCGCTGAATGGGAATGTAAATGGTTGGCCCAAGGTTATGGCATGCGAGACCTCGGGCGGAGGCATGATCCAGGGGAGTTGTATCGGTTGGTACGGATATTGGGGTACACTCCAACATAATTCCTCATCTTTATAATCCATGCCTCCGCAGGGTTCTTGGAAAGAGAACCGAGAATGTCTAAGCATGTTCCGAAAATGCGACTCGACCCGCTACCGTAATTAAGCGCTGCTCGGAAAAAAATATACCAACATTGACGGTCATCCGGAGATTGTAGATGGTCTAACCTTCACACGATCTCTGCAAGTCGTGTTTCAGTACAACACTGAAGCGGTAGTCCAGAAGTAATCGTGGAATCGGCACGCATCCGAGATAAGGATAGACTGAAGGTGTCGAACTCACTACAACAGTACCTGATGGCACTTGGTATCGTAGAACGTTCTTCAGGAGGCGTTCCCAGCGGAACAAAGTGGGAGGAGGATCACCTATCAGGATTATTAAAGATTTTTGGGGCCATCTGTGAATTCGACTGACTTGTTTCCGGTTTAGGAAGACACGGTCGAACCTCGCAAACCTGTTGCAAGCCAGCGCAGTGAGTATGGAGGCAATGGCGTTGAAGCCTTGTGCGAGAGGATTTCATATCCTTGGCACCTCATGTATGTGGCAACGACGGAGGGTACAAACCGCCGACGACGCCATCCATGTATATCCATGTGAGGGATAGCCAGGGTGACTATGCTTCTTTCGCCTAGACCCACGGGCCACGGGAAAGCATGGAAACACAAACGCGGTTTAGCCCACGGCGATGCGCCACTTTGGGAACTGACATCGGAGGTCAAACGTCTCCGACTTCTATCACCCGATGGTCAGTGGGTTGTGCCTTGAATAGTAAATACGGATCACGAATCCCATCACCAGCTCGGCCGTTCTAAGTACCTGATAGCATGCTGAACCAAGGCCGAGCGGCGAGAAGGGATGCGGAGCATTCGCGAGGCAAACAAGGCGCTACGTAGGACTTACTGCCCGAGCTATACAGCTTTGTGGCCTTGGCGACTTCCGTCACAGGAAAAACCACGGGTTCCAGAGTAAACAGTGGGAGCAATCACAGAAAACACGAGTTTTAATGATGTATATACATATATCGCGAATTCGAGAAGTTCAGGATGAAAACTTCTCAACTCTCAGGCTGACTCAAACGGGTGAACTCCAAAGACACATCACGTGCGTGATAATAGTAGTTACCTTTTCTAGAAGTCAAAGCTGTTCATCTTATCTGGACTCGTTCGCTCATCGTACCACTTCGACCCTGAAATGGTGTTTGATCCCTCTATATGGATTCCCGGCCAGCGTTTGCTGGAGATGTCAAAATGGGTATCACAGGGTGCCGAGGCTGCAAGTCCTACTATTGCCTGTGTCAGAGATATCCACACTCATCAGTCCCCCGTATTTTAGAGGGTATACAAGACTTATATCAGGTTCCGATCCTCGCATGATGACTGGGGTCCTCTCGAAGCTGACATCGAGGCGGGTTGTCCGTCAACCCCGGTCATGGCCGACATTCTCTTCAAACATCGATTCCCTAAGAAGTATCGACATGAAACCTTGGATAAGATGCTGACGCGCCAGCGCTTGATTGGGGAAGCTCGAGCTCTTATGCGATGTTTGCGGTAGGCTTGGTATCACTCGATTGTCTTGTGATTTTACCCGACTGAATCCGGCATTGACTTCATCGTAGCGCCGGTGTGAACGTGCCCGGTATCAGGCTGGTAGATGTAGCCGAAGGCTGCCTGGGGTTGGAATTCATAGAGGGCCCACCTGTACGGTATCTGATTCCGGCAGGAACTGACGAGCCACGTCATCGACTCGTGTTCCACACCGAAGAATCGGACGGAGAGGAGTCGGACTACGAAGATGTCGTCGACAATATAAGTACTCGAGCAGCCGAATGGGGCTGCGCAAACGACATTTCCATGGGTCTGTGACTCGCAGAGGGAAGCTTAGACGTTTGACTGATCGTGCCACCCATTTCAGAAACGCTCCTGGAGAAGATTGGTGTGGAGATCGCCAAGCTGCATCTTATTGACATCATTCATGGAGACTTGACCACGTCAAATATGTTGCTCCGGGCAAGCAACAACGATCTAGTACGTCAAGACGGCTCTGCTGATGCTAGCAAGTTTTCAAATACGTCCTTTCAGATAATGATCGACTTCGGACTGGCTTATCACTCTACCCTTGTGGAAGACAAAGCTGTGGACCTTTTTGTTTTGGAACGTGCTTTTGCGTCGACACACCCCGACTCTGAACCCCTATTTACATCTGTTCTCGCCGCTTACGAGAATCGCATTGGGAAAGACTGGGATCAGATCAAAAAACGACTGGATGAGGGTAAGACCGCCACGGTACACTACACTTCTAGGTACTGAAATGTCGTTTCCAGTCCGTCTCCGCGGCAGAAAGCGGAGTATGGTTGGCTAAAGTGGACAGAAATGCTCCGTCATTTATCCACTTCCGCTTACGTTGAATCTGGTGATCCGAAACTGCATACCGAGTAGATGCTGAACGCGCTTATTGGCGTC
Organism: Boletus rubroflammeus; assembly: GCA_038090375.1. Taxonomy (NCBI): domain Eukaryota; kingdom Fungi; phylum Basidiomycota; class Agaricomycetes; order Boletales; family Boletaceae; genus Boletus; species Boletus rubroflammeus. The sequence goes on along the minus strand of JBBPMQ010000121.1, from coordinate 26,276 downwards.
AGATTATTCCATAACCAGCGATGAATCCAGCCGATCTTGTATATTCATCATAGCTTTCCTATGCGTAGGTATATGTACATGCCACTTGTGTCTTACAACAGCAAATTAACAGTCCACTCAGCTATATCTTACATGTAATCCCCACCAGCGCAGACCCTTTCAACCCACTCCACTCCACTCCGAACCTTTGTTAGATTCTCGCAGCCTGTCTCTGTGATTAAGACATCATCCTCAATACGCACCCCCCCCATGCCTTCATAGCGAGCGAGAACGTCGGTGTTGATATAAGGTGAGGTGTGGACATTGTAGGATGTCAAAAGGGCGGGGTGGAAGTAGACGCCTGGCTCAATAGTCTGGTTTGAAGAGTAATTGACGAGATAAAGAGCGCAAAGATGCAGATCACGTCGACTTACTACAACCATCCCTGTCTGCAATTCCAACCTCAATCTCAGGTTCTTGTAGAAGTCCTTGTGCCCACCAGTCGCCTGGTCATCACCACCAACAAAGTATTTACCGCTCCCGGCCGGCCGACTTGCACTCGGTACGTCGTGTACATCCAAACCCATGGAGTGACCTACGCCGTGTGGGAAGAAAGCGGCACTGAGACCCGAAAGTAATATTTTTCGGGAGAGGGCCTCTCGAGACTTCACAGCGGCCTTGGTGGTTGAGGACTTTGTGTGACCGTTCACGTGGTGGTTAAGATCTGAACGGAATATCGGCGAAAGATTCATGAGGCAGTGGGAAGCGACAGGGATAACAACAGACCTCCAATGGTCCCATCAGGATCCTTGAATATGCCCATGTCTAAGAAGCCATCCACGAGCACGCGGTGGCATAATAACTGTACGTCGTCCCAATGGACTCCAGGAGCAGCGAGCTTGGAAGACTCCTACACGAACCATGGTTGGTACGACCGAGTGTGAATGGTGTACGAAAGCGAAGAAGCAATAACTTACGGATTGCATCCTCAATATAAGTTCATACACATTCTTAGCTTCCTCCGTGAACTTCCCGCCATTGCCAACCGGCATTGTACGCGTGACTGTGATCAAAGTCACAAAGTGTGGAGTCAGCGATGGTGATATCGAGGAAACCAGACACACCAGATCAGCCACGAGGTCCAATACGAGTAAGATTTCATACAACAGATACTTACTGTCAGAGCTATAACAATCCCACTCACACCCAGCATCAATCAACAAAACCTGCGGCAACAATTCTTTTCCCTCCCCATTGCCATCGTCGTGGGGGTGCGCATGTGAAAAGCTCCCCGTGTTAGCCGTGTCTCGATTATTTACTGGACCCCATGCAAAGGCACGGTCATTGCAGCAATAATGCAGGGTCGATGCCCGCGTGGATGCTGCCACAATAGGCAGATAAGCTTGGTGTGCAGCACTGCAATCAAGCATGAGAGTCATCTCAATAATGATGGCGCCGAGCAGATCGAGATAGCTGACCCTTCTCGTCTGCACGAGGCTACGAATATCGCCTCTGCTTCGGCTTCTTTCTCAATTAACCATTCCCCAGGTAGAAGCGGTGTGTGCGAAGATTGCTTCTTGATCTTCCCTGCAACGGCCGATCCAAGCACACGCATGATGACTTCATGCGCGCGTGAGCTGATGTCATTAGCTTTGCGGATCATGGCAATCTCGTACGGATCCTTGATGAGTCGCGTTCTGTGAAGCGCTGGAAGAAGATGTTGGCTCGTCTTTGTCGAGGCTGATTGCAAGGCCACCTTTAAACCGTCCACTTCGCTGGCGACAACGTTTGGGAATTGGTCCGTTTCAGGCAGGATGTGAATGATCGTCCCTTGCGGAAGTTGTGAGATGGCGGTTACGAGTTTAGGAAGATGCTCGATCTTGTCCACTGCATACATATCGCGTGCCTCCTGAAGTGTGGGGGGAGCGGGGGACCACAACAGATCCACCACTGTGGGCTCAAAGATGTACAGAGTAATGTCGAGCGTGTAGTCTAGCCCTTGATTCTGAGCGAGAGCGGAGGAAGTGGGCTCATAGAGTGCCAAGAAGTATGATCCGGGGACATTGCAACCAGTGAGATAGAAAAAATTGGATTCTTGACGGAAAGAAAGTTCACGGTCTGTGTCGTTCCGGTAGAGGGTGGTGCCGCCTGCGAGCAGGATCGCATGAGGCTTGAGGTATGCGTCGGGGAGCCCAAAGTAAGCTATTTTGCATTACATGCCAATCGGTGAGAGGGTGGTACCTTGACTTTGTCCTCCGCAGACAGAGACTTTACTAGTGCGTTGAATGTCCTAGTGACATGATCCTTTGCTAGATTCCAGGGGACGAAACGGTGAACATATATTTGCATGCTGAAGACAGCATTGCCCGTGGATGTAAGGACGTACCTGGGTATTTTCCATTCAAATCTACATGTGCTGTCATTACGGTGAAGAACTTCAAGGCTTCACGTCTGATCAGTAGAGTTGGTTGTAGATAACGAAGACGAGGCCAAGAATCAAGATGGAGGCGCAGGGTTCAAACAATCAAGGATTGGGATAAAGGTTACCGAACAACAGTTAAAACGCCGATGGTGAAGCGGTTATCATGCTTGCCTTCCAAGCAAGCGGCAGGGGTTCGACTCCCCTTCGGCGTATATTTTGTTTTGAAAGCTGATGTGAGCGATCCCACGAAGGTGACGGAATTTCTCACAATGAGCGATCAGGAGGGCGAGGACTGACTTCCTTTTTGACCGTCAACGTCCCCCATTTGCTAATGTCTGACGGCTGAGGGGTTTCGTGATTGGCATCATTGTAGTGACACCGCCGCCTCGGGCGGATCACGGATAGGCTCCATCGCTAGGCGAGTATATAACCGGGCCTTCACCCTCTTCCCCGCAGAACTCTGGCGCCGCCGTACTAGGACTCGCAAGAAATGCTTAAACACGCCGCGCACGTACGACGGGCCTCGTTCGCCACTGTCGCTCCTTCGTCCTCTAAACTGACTATTGGCATCCGTCGCGAGAACCCATCCAGAATCTGGGAACGGCGATGCCCATTGACACCTGACGCCGTCGAGTCATTGGTCCACCAGCAGAATGTAGACGTCTTCATTCAGGATTGCGACAGAAGAGTCTTTCCAGTACACCAGTTTCTGAAGGTCTGTGACATACCAGTTGGAGGCGGGCAACTAGCCCTGGGTAGTTCATCTTGAACTAAGATGTTTCGTTACAGGCGGGCGCAAGGATCCATCCCACTCTCGACCCCGCACATATCGTCCTTGGTATTAAAGAACCGCCACTTAATGAATTGATAACCTCTCCGGTGTCACCTTCGCGCGCTGCAAGCATCGGTTCGCCAGTGCCTCGTACACACCTTATGTTCTCTCATACTACCAAGGGACAGCCTTATAACATGGAACTATTGTCCCGGTTCTTGAGCCAGGATCCCCAGCGTGACCTTCCACCAAGGTTGGTAGACTACGAGCTTCTCACGGCACCCGATGGGAAGAGAACGGTTGCTTTTGGATGGTTTGCTGGAGGTGGGAACACCGGGATATAATTGCTATCCTTTTCGCTAAATGTTCCCTAGTTGCCGGTGCTCTCGAGTCCCTTTCCGCACTAGCTCATGCCCATCTCGAGCTCGGGGTTGCTTCGCCATTCCTTGTGGGTACAATGACCTCTGAACTCTAATACTGTTTTATGGAACTCCTGACTCTAGCACACTCCCCGGCCTCATACCCATGTCGCTCTGCCATCATTGCGAACGGCTTTGAGAGCCATCGGTGAGGAAATCCTCAGGGATGGGACTCCCAAGTCCCTTGGACCCTTCGTCATTGGTTTGACAGGGTAAGTGAGTGTCATCCACTACTTTTCATTCCCTCTAGAATCCCTTTTTAGAAACGGGAATGTCTCCCAAGGTGCACTCTCCATCTTGAGCGAGCTTCCGATCGTGAAAGTTAGAGTGCAAGATCTCCCTGCTCTTGTGAACAATCCAGGTATGCCGTCTTCATGTATCCATTCTCGGACGTCTCATTGATGGTTGTCATCTAGACAGCGACTTGCATAAGGTATCCCGTCTTCGTTCATATCTATGAAGCCATTGGGTTTGATGAGTCATCTAGATATACCTAGTCCACGCTTCCCCCGCCGAATACCTCTCTCGAACCGACGGCGGCCAGTACGACAGAGCGCATTATTACGAACATCCTTCTGTCTACCAGTCCGATTTTGCTACGAAGGTATAGAGAATGTCTACTCGTTCATATATTGATTTGAACTTGAACCCGCTTACTAGGTAGCTCCTTATCTTACTCTCTTCCTTAATGGAGTTGGCTGGCTTCCAGGGTTCCCTCGTCTCATGACGAATGACGCATTGACAATAGCACTTGCTCGCGCAGCGGAAGTCGGACCTGCGAGGTTTGGGATCATAGGCGACATCAGTTGCGATCTCGAAGTAAGTGGTTTCGCACATCTCTATGAGTCGCGCACTTAATATCATTCATCTTCTACAGGGTGGCCTCGAGTTCATGTCGCGTGCATCCACGATCTCAGAACCCTTCTTCAAACATCGTCCTCCGGCACTTCCGGCTCATCTCTCAAGTGTGCAAATTATGTCTGTGGATATCCTCCCGTCCAGCTTGCCGTTGGACGCATCCGAACATTTCTCTCGAGTATTGATGCCTTACTTGAAGGCAGTGATCCAAGAGTACCGGGGTCAATCTGTGGAGCAGGAGTACTCTGAGGCTTTGAAGATGGCCACCGTCGCCAAAGATGGTCAACTCCAGGGAAATCATACCTGGCTGGAAGCACCTCTTGATAATTGGCGACGGTCCACTGCCAAGCTGGAGGGTTCCCAGAGCAAAAAGAAAGTTCTCATGCTTGGGAGTGGGATGGTTGCCGGACCTGCAGTGCAGGAACTATGCAAGCGTTCGGACGTAGAGCTGGTCGTCGGTCAGTAGTCCATCTGTATTTTGTATTCTACCACAGCGGACTCATCATATGATTGCATCATCGTGTACACCCAATATGTCCGACTACTAGCTGGCAATTCGCGCACAGAAGCTGAGGGTTTAATCCGAGGCCTCTCTAACGCGAGTGCATGTTTGCTGGACGTCGAGGACGAACAGAGGGTCTCGCGGCTCATTGAGGGTGCTGATGTCGTTATTAGGTGGGTCAAATTTGATACCATGAATGGGAGCGCTTAGATAACTGTGCGGGTCCGTAGCCTTCTACCTGTGCCGTTTCATCCATCTATCGCCGAGCTTTGTATCCAGCATGGTAAACACATGGTTACAGCGTCATACATATCACCCACCATGCGCGCCTTGCATGACCGGTATGTTCCTTGCCTCAGCATTTCGTCCAGCGTTTACTGAGGTTCTACCTCTCAGCGCGGAATCTGCAAACGTCGTATTGTTGAACGAGATTGGCTTAGACCCTGGTATCGACCACTGTTCGGCACTCTCACTGCTCAAGCAACTAGAGAGAGAGAACAAGCGGGTTTTATCATTCACTTCGTTCTGCGGCGGTCTCCCCGCTCCAGAGGCATCGAATGTCCCACTGGGGTACAAATTTAGCTGGAGCCCAAGAGGTGTGCTCAATGCCGCACTCAACGGTGCAAGGTTTAAGCTCGATTGGGATGTACGCGCACCATCGACGGTCTGGCATTCGTTCGCTCCGCTCTGACTTTGATTTGACAGGTCACGGAGATCCCCGGAAAGAACGTATTGAAACACCACTTTCCCGACGTCCCTATTTCCAACGTCTTGAAATTGGAGGGCATTGCCAACAGGGATAGTCTCCCATACGCGAATACGTACGGACTTGGACAGCTCGATGACCTGCGAACCGTCTTGCGAGGTACTTTGAGGTGCGCCGAACCCACGTTAAACCTCGATACACCCATGTGGCACGTCTCATGCCCGTGGTAACACAGATACCCCGGGTTTGTTGATCTCATGCATTCGTTCAAATCCATGGGCTTGTTGGACACGGATCCGTCATCCCACGTCTTGCCCCGGTCTTGGTCAGAGCTCGCCCGACTCGCGCTAGGGAAACGGATGGGCGAGGACGTCCCTGCGGACCCGAGTTCCCTCGCCTCTGCGCTGTCGAACGTCGTTCCGAACCAACGGCACCGCGAACGCGCGCTGAAAGCGCTGCAATGGTTCGGTCTTGCCCCCTCGGTCTCGGCCTTGGCCGCCGCGATGACGAACGGTCTGCTGCCGCTACCCTCCAAGCCCGCCGCGCCGATCGACCTCTTCACCCTCGTGCTCGCGCACAAGCTCAGGTACGGCCCCGGCGAACGAGACCTCGTCGTGCTCTCGCACGAGATCGTCGCTCAGCCTATGTCCGCCGCCGCCGCGGACGAAACGGAGGTGTACACGTCCTCGTTGGTGTCGTACGGTACCGAGAGCGCGTCGGCCATGTCTAGGTGTGTCGGTCTCCCGGTGGCGTTTGCGACGCTGGCCATCTTGGATGGCAAGGTCGTGGGTAGGGGCGTTCAGGGTCCTACGGAGGAGACATTGTATCGCGCGGTCTTGGATGGTCTGAAAGGAGTGGGCATAGAGATGAAGGAGGGTGTGAGAAGGGGTTCTGGTATGGAAGCAAGACTCGGCAACGGGCTACGCAGTACGGGTCTGAAACGGAACGAGTGGGACGAGTGGGACAATTGGGTGCCGCATGCTATCGGCGACTTGGCTTGGTCATTCCGTGAACATTAAAATATTGTTTTTACATCATTCCATACTCGACCTTTCACTCGGGACGCTCTGGAAACACTCTAATCAATAGTATGTGACATACGAGAGACGGAATATACACAACAGATGAGAAGTAGATAGGGTATAGTGCAGCTCAACGCCACCACAAACAGCATATAGAGATTGTGACGAGGCTCGAAGGTGAGCTTACGCCAAGAGAGAGAAAAATAGTAAGAAATCAAAGAGTACCGCGTAGGTATATCGTGGTGAGAATCAATTCAGAGCCTGGGAATCTGCAAGAGCGAGGGTAGCTCTGCCTCCCGTGGCTAAGTGTTATAAGTAACCAGAGTCGTCCTCTTTCTTGTCCGAACCGGCCTTGTCCATCTCGTCAGGTATGCGAATATCCTCTGCCTGGACCTTGATATCTTGCTTGACCTTCTCCGCTATGACGACGCCAGTCTGTTCGCCGCCTCCGAGGGGACTGCTCTTGAATTTGCTCGTGCCTTTGGGGGACATGGCCGGAGCTCGCAACGCTGGCGCCCTTGCATCATAGTTCTCGCTCGTGCCCGGAACAGAGGGTGCGGTCGTAGAGCCCCCCGCGTCTTTACCAACAGCAGCCGCGGCAACTAAACGACGCTTCCTGTCCAGTAGGATAGCTTCCAGAGAGGGTGCTGGAGAGGTGGACCGCGACGCAGCAGGACTCATGGAAGTGACAAGTGGGGAACCGATACCGGAACTACTGACGGGGCGCTTCTTCATAGGCGTAGACCGAGGCATGCCGGGATCAGAAGGGTTTTCAGGTGGCGTGGCGACACCGGATTCGTTAGGCATTTCTCCTTTGGCTTTGGATTCGTCGGGGCTGGTTGTCATGGTCATTTCGGGGCTCTCAAGGACGGTTGCTGGCGCAGTTGAGGTAGCAGTGCTAGGCGGTACGGGTGCGTTTGGCTGAGGTGCTTGACTAGGCGCAGAGAAGACGGATGGAGGTCTGCTGCGACTGCGAGGACTCGGAGGAGCGCTGGTCGAACATAGGGAGCTTAGACCACGAGTGTTAAGTGGGTGGAGAACAGAACTCGTCGTGGCGGAGACGTCGATAATCTGAGGCGCAACACGGGGAAATATTTCAGTTCCGTTAGTATTAGCATGTTCGGATGGAACGAAGGACGATATGGTTCCGTTAGCAGCTTCGAAATCGAATTCATCATATATTTCTTCACCAATCAGCTCTAAAGGATGGATATCAGCGATTGTAGGGATGAACAGAAGTCATACACGACCTTCAAGTACATCTTCAAGAGTAATGATACCGAGTGGCATAATCGCGGGATCGATACCTTGAAGAAAGTCCTTGGCATCTTTCTTGGTCAAAAGAGCGTCAGCGGGCATGTTTTGTTCCAATCCAGTCCCGGGTTTCGGTAACCTTATCTTCTGCTTATCTTTGGTGTTGCCACCTGTTTCCGTTCCTTCTACCGGTCCCGACTCAAGGTCCGTCTTTCGACGCTGACGCCACTGTTTGGATCTGACACCATTCCTCACGGCAGTGGATGGTCCTTGGACTTCCTTCTCTGCATCGTTCAACTCTATGGTAGCATCGCCGGGGATGGTCGCGTCATCAAGCCAGGAGACACCTTTGGAATGCTCTTTTCCATCGTCCGCGGTCGCCTTGTGCCTAGAATTAGATTCCTCGTCATCGCTGGATTCGCTGGAGTCAGTGGAGTCACTGATGCCAACGCTCTGACGCAGACGTTGGGTGAGAGTACGCTTTGCGACCTTCTTGACAGAGGTGGCTTTCTCAACGCTGAAACGAGAGACGATGGCCATGTGGGAACGGCCTTCTTGGAATTTATCTAAGATACCGAGTAGAGATTCGTTGTTTGGAACGAAAGGAACCTTGTTTAGAGGTATCTTGCGCAAAGGGACTGCATCTGGGCGATTATTTATATCAAAAATACGTACACAAACAGGGTCGTGCCTTTACCTTTAGGGTCGAGCATCACGCACTGGCATTAACGTTAAGTGACTTGTCAATGTGGGGAAACGATAACATACATGTTTGACGAGAAGGATGCCGATAAGTTTCTTGACCCTCTCCAGACGGCCAGACGAGTCCATGGCAACTTCTACTTCTTCGTACACAGGTACACGACTGTGACCGGTCAAGCAAATCTTCTTCATCGTCTCATAGTCCAGTTTTGAGTCGATGGAAAGCATGAAAACATTGTCGATGGGCGTCATGGCCTGTCCATGTCGCATCTCAGGAAGGCGTCAAGGTGTGAAACAAATGGTTACATCACCTGTTTCACGACCTTCTCTTGTAAGTCAAGAGTAGCACCGATGATGGTGACGGTATCCGTCTTCAAGTCGCCTCCATGCGCAGATATCGATGAATGCATCGCAATCAACTCTTTGAGCTCTGTGGCAAGGAACTTGATACAATGTCATGGCGAGGATTGGCAGGGTACCGACCTGCTCTTCGGTAGATGATACCGTGATGTGGCCCAAGAGCGAATTCGAGCAGTTTCGCGACGGGCCAGGCTACGACCCCCTGTTACGTTACAATTGTCAGTAGCTTGCACGTTGAACAAGTCATGACCACAAAACGGACCAAAAGGTAAATCAAAACACGGGTAAAGCCAGCCATTTTTGCACCCAAGAAAAGACCATGGCGAGTGCAAAGAGACTGCGGTATGATTTCCGAAAAGCTGTCAAAAAAAATCAACAACCAGATTCAACCTGAAACGGACAACGAAAGAGTCTCGACTTTGGAGATTGGCAAGGGGAAAAGTATGACGAGTCGAGTGACAGACGTGCGGATTCACACGGTGATATTAAAGACTCGTTTTGATGGACGGCGCAATGCTTACATGACAATAAGGACCGTGCTGACGACAACACTCTGCGCGCCTCCACCCAGAATGGGGGCGGAGATAATGGGCAGTGTCTCGTTCACGATCATGTTGGCCAACAAGAGTGTCACCAAAAGGAGGTGACCATTCTGGCGGATGGGTTTGATCTTAGCAGCGTATTGCTTCTGCTGACTGTGGCGCGGACGTGAGTGGGTTTGTGCAGGATGAGAGGTATCAGGGGATACTGACGGGGTACCACCAATGCTTAACACGTTGAGCTGGGTCTCGTCCAAGCTCATGTAGCCTAATGTCAGACCGGCAAAAACACCCGACAGTAATACGAGGACGGGAATGAGACAGGCAAAGATGATGAACTGGGGACTGTGGGGGTCTGACGTGGCACGTTTAGCGTAACTGTGCAAGATGGTAGGTTCGTCGTTGGAGCCTCCAAGTTTACGAGCGATGTTGGGCACATGTTGGGATAATACAGATAAAAGGGTAACGATGAGGCGAGAAGACGGTGGGGAATGCAAAGGAGTCGGTACCATTCGAAAGCGAGGGGTCGGTGACAAGCGACTCGGGAAACCTCGGTCCCTTATTATATGCCGCGGAAAGAGGCTGGCTCAAGTCACATGTGTTAGGTAAATCCTGCCATGCGGTGTTCACTTGATCTAGTGGAACGACATAGCCGCGCATGACAGAAATGAGTCAACCTGTAACTCGAATCGGAGGTTGTCAGACTAATCGAGTGCGAGGAGTGCGTTGAAATTGGAACGCATCGCACGTGTGCCAACCAACGTCCAGTGTTGACCTACCCATTGGCTCGTATATAGGGGAGATAGATCGGGTCGCATGTCCACCGTGCACGGCGTAAATGATGGACATGGAGCAAGGGTATGCACAGTCGCACTCGCCTCCGCTTGCAGGAACGACTCGAAACCAGTCGATGATGGCCCATCACTGGCAGCTGTCGATCGTCGTCTTCAACGTTCTTCCGACGGTCACCGGATGCCGGCTTGCGTCATACCATCATGACCGGCTTCTGATCAGCGCTCAGAGGTCGTCCGCAGTCAGCGCTTCAGCTTCAACATGTTTCTCCAACATTTCATGAATGCTGCAACACCATGGCGGCAGTTACCGTCTTCAGTGTTTCCCCGAAAGCGGATCCTCATATTTATCGATCGCCGCAGATCTATCTCAACCCCACCACCCTCGCGCCCACGATCGCACAAATTCGCCAGACGGTCTACCTATGTTGCGGTAACACTCGGCACTCTCTGGTTCCTTGACCAGAAGTTCAATGCTTCTGCAGTCCGGCGCAACTTTCGCACCATTTGGGCAGTGAGTATCAATTCGCAGCCAAAAACTGGTCTTGAAACCAGCCTCCCTTCATTCGATGGTAGTAGCCACCTTCGAACTTGCCATCGACCACGCCCACTCGACGAGTTCGCCATCAAAAACAATGCCCGTACCGTTCATGTCTTTGAACTTTGAGCCGGGACGTCGCGCTCGCTTCATTTCACATCGTTTTCCCACAATGTCCTACTTGTTCATATTCACATTGCTAACGTGCGTGTTTTGTCCTAGTGTGCCATGATATCCCTAGACTACAAGCTCAACTTCCAGGCTGAAAAGGCAGACCAAATCCCACAACTTCACGCGCGCGTGGCGGATAGGATGTATAACCTCTTTACCTCTAACGGTGGTCTCTACATTAAAATAGGTGCGCACGATTGACGGAGGCAGCATCGTGCTCTGACGCTGTTTTTACTTCCAGGTCAAGCCATCGGTGCTAATTCACCCTTGCTGCCGCGCCCAATACAGGACAAATTTGCACGCCTGTTCGATGACGCACCTCTGATACCCTACTCTGCCATCCTATCTGTCTTTCAATCCGAATTTGGTCGCCCTCCCGCAGGTCCTGGCGGCATCTTTGATGTATTCGAAGAAGAAGCGATCGCGAGTGCCAGCGTTGCCCAAGTCCACCGCGCCAAGCTTAAAAGTGGCGAGTGGGTGGCAGTCAAGATCCAAAAGCCGGACGTGACGAAACAGATCGAATGGGATCTCGGCGCATTCCGTATGGTGATGTGGATATTCGAGCACTGGATGTTCGATCTGCCCGTTTATTTTGCTGTTGGTGCGTTTTCTTCACAGCTCAGGTGAAGAGTGAGTGGTTCACCTCGTGCGCAGATTTCATCAACAGCCATCTACGGCAGGAGCTGGACTTTGTGCAAGAGGCACAGAATGCGCGTGTCACTGCTCAGTTTATCGCTGCCGAACCGCGTCTCGCTGCCAAGGTACACATACCCAAGGTGTACCCCGAATACTCGACAAATAAGGTGCTCATTACCGAATGGATCGACGGCGTGCGGTTAAGCGACCGTGCGGCAATTCGACGACTGATGGGAGAGGAAGACCAGGCAGCCTCTCCTTCGAGTTCCAGGATTCATTTCTCGCTAGAAGGCGTTCGCTTGAAAGGCGGCGTCAAGTCGATCATGCAAACCATGGTGGAATTGTTTAGTGCACAAATGTTCAATTGGGGATGGGTACACTGTGACCCACACCCTGGCAACATCATTATTCGGCCTCATCCTTCGAACCCTAGGTATCCGCAGCTTGTGTTGCTCGATCATGGGTTGTATGTTCGTGTCGAGGAATCGTTCAGAAGGCAGTATGCAACGTTGTGGAGGGGCTTGTTGGCTGCTGACTGGGATGCGATTGAACGTGTGACGACGTTGTGGGGTATTGGCACGCCGGATTTGTTTGCGAGTGCGACGTTAATGGGGCCGGTGAGGTATGGCAAGAAGAGCAAGACGGGGAACGGGAATGGGTCCGTAGAGGGGTTGAATCAGTATGAGCAGAGCGTGCGGACGAAGGCCAAGCTGAAGCGGTTCTTGCTGGATACGGATAAAATGCCCAAGGAACTCATCTTCCTGGGGAGGAACATGAGGTGAGCACGCGATATGACCTGCACGAGACGACCGTTGACTGGCGCATTGAACGTCCCAGGATCGTCCAAGGTTGGTGTCAATAGGTTCTAGTCCCCTTGTCGTACTAACTTCTCGCCTGATCGTTCACTATATAGGAAACAACCAAGTATTTGGCTCGCCTGTCAATCGTATCAAGACCACTGGATACTGGGCTTCCGCATCTTTAACGACGTCTACGAATCTCACGTTGACAGAACGTGCAAACGAGTACTGGCACTATCTCGTATTTCGGGGCGTCATGCTGTCCATCGATTTGATGTTCTGGACGAGCAAGGTGCGTCAATGGGTTCGGCGCATGTTAGGCCAGTCAAGCATCGGTTTCGAAGACGAGTTGGAGAGAACCATGAGAGGCTTTGCAAAAAGTACACTTGGAGTAGCCGTTGCGCCTGGCGCCTTTGAGGGCTAAATCGATAACCCCCCAACTCGATAGACTTGTTCAACAGATTATACCAATCAGTTGAAGCAACCTAATAACCTACACGAGGATTTTGCAGCGAGTGTTCTAACGTCCGCATTCTAACCTCCGTTGCACCACACGTTTCCCCATCTATCTTGTGCCACGCCAGTGACACCGTTGCCTATCTCGCCGACTTGTCCGCTGTCTATGAATCCAACGCCGTAGCTCGCCGCTGCATTAAACTTGGTCGTTGGACATCTAATGCCAAGAAAGTATGGACATGCGCGGTCGACTGCATTGCATGTCTCGAGACAGGGCAACAGGGACGAATAGTCATAACTCGCGTTTGGAAAGTACGGATTTCTCGACGGAGAACCGCTCGGCTGTGGCTTGAGCGCCGAGAGCGGAACCTGCGCAGTGCTCCCTAAAGAGGATGAAGTGCTAGTGCTATTATCTCCCGGTGCGGGTTCGGAGCAGCGGGGGAACGAGACGCTGCAGAGCCATTCGCGGTAGTGGGTTTGACAGTCTGCACAGGTTTGCAGAGGTGAGTAGAGATCGCGTCCGCATGCAAATGTGGAGAGCATGGTGGTGAAATTGGTCATGTATTGGAGGAGGGGAGAGGAGATGTTGTCTGGGAGGGAAGACGCGTCGTAACCGAACGCGGGAGCTGGTGGTGGTGGTAGTGGTAATGGCACGGCGTATGCGATGGAAGGACAGTAGGGAAGAGAGTAGACGAGTGGACAGGGGAAGTTTGCTGATGGGTATATTGTCAGAGGGGAATAGGAAGGGGGGAAGAAAGCGACTTGCCGGATTTCGTTGTGAAATAGATGGGACCGCTGACCTTGAGTGCGTCCTGGATGACATAGGCGGTGTAGTTTGTGCTTGGTGAGAGGCCGGCGACGAGCCATTGTGACCTCCAGCCTTGAGAGCTCCGCAGCCATGGATCGTTGCTGATTATCGAACCGGCGGATGACGGAGTGTTTAGTAGACTACACGCGGTCAGCGGAAGGGACGTGAGCTGTGCGGAAGTTGGCGCTACGACGAGGGTAAAGTTGGGGAGGGAGGAGGGGATATCTGGAGCGGAGATGTTAGCTGGAGGCAGAGCGTAGTTCGGATAACTCGGTTGTTCGATCGGTGCGGGAAGAAAGGCATGCGAAAAGAGAATGGCCTGGTTGGAGGTGGTATCTCCCAGAAGGGGTAGTTGATCGAGTACTTGGTACGTCGTGCCTAGCGGTTGGCAGTTAGGAACGCCGAGAGACAATGTTCTGGAATACCGTTGTCTGACACTGAAATTTGGAAAGAGCCTTGGTTGAGATCTTGGACGGAGAGCAACAGTCCGCCGGTTGGGGCTGAACCGGACCATTGGCCGTTGCCGTCGTTGAGTTGGATCTCGAAGGCGTTGGTGACACCGGTTGCTCCGCTTGAGGTGCTATTTGAGAGGAAGAAGCGCGCGGATGAGGCTTGGGACGCGCATATCGCGACGGATACGGTCAACTGCGGAGATGCAGGTAGACCGAGGAGGGACGTCGGGGCAGAAAAGGAGGAGAACGAGTTGAGTGGAAGAATCTTCTGCTGAGCGTCGACCAGGGCAAATATTGCAGAGAGGAGGATCCATAACATGGCTGGCATGAAGCAAGGTCAATTAGGGACTCGATCGATTATTATTTTGTTCAAGTGACTCTTTCCCGTCCCTAGTCCAAAGGATCACACTAGTATACGCATCTTAGAGCATACATAATTCAACTGTTCACGTCGCTCACACACTCCCAACCGCCCTTTAGGTTCTCTTTCCAAAGCGTCACCTTTCCGTCGCCACAGCTCACGGCAAGGATGTTGCCCGCGAGACTCCACGACACGCGCCAAACAACATCGGGAAACTTGCCCGGTGTCGTCAGCGTGCTCTGGGATGCAGTAGGGGACGGGTCAAGAGCCGTCTTGACCCATGGTGCGGTCGGCGTGTCCTTGGTCCAAATAAGCACAGACTTGTCCTATGACCAAATAAAGGTATGTCAGAAACACATCCCATCTCCCTCTACGTCTCTCCGCACGACATACCTGCGATGCCGTGGCTATATAGCTCCTCGGCAGTCCAATACTTGGCGCCCACGCGACGTCGCGCACCCAGTCCCCGTGTCCCTCGAGCGTCTCCTCCTCGACCCATGTCTGGGTGTCATCGCGAAAAGACCAGATCTTGACGAGGTTGTCGCAGCCGGCGCTGGCGAAGCGTTTAAAAGGCGCAGGAGGGGCTGGCGCTCCGGGCTGATGGGGGTGGATCAGCGAGCCGGGGTGGGTCGCAGGGGCCCAGGACACCGCATTGCAGCCGATGGCGTGGCCGTTAAAGATATCGGCAACCCACTGGCCGTCGTCTGGAAGGGTGTTGGGTAAAAGTCGGCGGAATTATCAGCGATGGGTTCGGGATAAAACTAAGATGGTGGAACCGACCTTTGAACGTGAGCACGGAGAGCTTCCCATCGGAAGAGGCGCATGCCAAGATAGCACCTAGCTCGTGGGGGGCCCAAGAGATAGAGTTGACTACGCAATGTCAGAGGGTCAGATAGAGCATATGCATGTAGGCGCAGGAAGCACCTGACGCGCTGTGCAACGTGTGCTCCTTGATTTTTGTCCACGATCCCGCTGTAGGTCCTTGCGTTTGCTCTCTCCAGATGAGCACTTGTCCATCGTACGAACACGACGCGAGGATATTACCGAACCTGGGGTGGGCCCATGCGACTTGCCAGACGGGGCCAGTATGACTAGCAGGACAAGGGCGTGAGTATGAGTCTCAGCGGATCCGTTGGACACGTACCCCTTTAGCGTCTGCCCTCCCGACTTGGACGGCTCGCCGTCGACGACGTTGAAGACCTTGACGGTGCGGTCGGAAGAACACGTGGCAAGTCGTTTTCCGTAGTAGTCAAGCTGGGCGTCGTGCTTGAAAGGGATAAGAATGACAACGCTCGGAACGGAAGCGTATGCATACAATCATGTCCTCGTGTGCGGTTTCGATTGGGACCGCATCGGTGGTCGTTGCGCTGACCATTTCGTCGAACGTTCGAATGTAGTTACCTCGTGTACGAATATTTCCCCGGTGATTTGAAGTCGAAGTATCGTCGAGAAAGTAGTACGTGGTACAAGGATTGGGTTGAGTTGGCGCGGGTGCTATTCAAACCAACTAGTATTATACTACTATAGTGACTTCAGCAAGTCCACGCTGACATGACGACCAGACCTCATCATGAGGATGTCGCGGGCCTCTTTGATCGTGCTTCGGCCCTTCACGCACAGGCAGTGCTCTCATTCCAGTCTTCGTCCACCGTCACGTCAACCAAGTCCGAATTTACGTTCCTCCAAAAAATTCTGCAGTCGGGGACGCTGTCGGATCGGCTGAGTGCTCTGACGCTCCTTGTCCAAAGTAGTCCTTTACACAACACAAAAGCTCTTGATACCTTGAAGAGTTTGGCTGAGAGAGGGAAGGGCAAGGGGGGTCGCGGAGAAAGCCTGAAAGCACTGCGTTGCATCGTCGATTGGTGGGTCGGCGGTGGTGCACCAGATCGCAAGCTCAAGTGGGTCTGTTCCTCTGGTTGATATTCATACTTGACCGTCACACCAGATATTTCCGCGACCAGCCCTTGGCGAATCCCAACACCGATGATGAACAATTGCTTGCATGGTACTTTGAAGATTGGCTGAAGAAGTATTTCTTCTCGGTCCTGCAAATACTCGAAAACCTCACCGCCGATCCCCTGCCATATGTGAGGACCCAGGCACTCTCGCTGATCTGCAACCTCCTACGGAATAAACCTGAGCAAGAACACAATCTACTCAGGTTGCTTGTGAACAAGCTGGCAAGTGCATTCTCACTGTCACGTCCGTCTTGATCGTAATTCCTTGCAGGGAGATGCAGAGAAACAAATTTGCTCTCGTGCCTCTTACCACATCCTTCAAGTTCTACAGACACATCCGTTGATGAAAACAGTCGTCATACGCGAGATGACTTCACTGATCTTTGCTCCCGTAGTCGCCCCAACATCGGTATCAAGAGACAAGAACACGGCGAACGAACATGCCCGTTACTATGCCGCTATAACACTCAACCAGATCTGTCTCCAGCCAGGCGATACAGACATTGCTCTACAACTTATGGACGTTTACTTCCGCATCTTTGAAGACCTCCTTGGCGAAGGCAAAGTTGCTGAGGACGAAGATGATGCCCACGGAAAGCTTATATCTGCTATCCTCACCGGTGTGAATCGCGCTCTACCATTCGCGAAACTCGATGCTGCTGAGGCAAGGTAACACGACAATTTCAATTCCATTTCACGAAGCTTATTGCAAAATTCAGTTTCCACAAGCATATCGATACTCTGTTCCTCATCACGCACACGTCAACTTTCAACATATCACTACAATCTCTCGTCCTTATTCAACAACTTTCATCGTCGCTCGCTAGTCAACCAGGTTCCTCATCGGCTTCATCGCACTCTCAGTCAATTGTGGACCGGTATTATCGTGCCCTGTACTCCTCGCTCCATGATGGACGATTGGCATCGTCTTCCAAGCAGACGATGTACTTGAATTTACTATTCAAATCTCTGAAAACAGACCACAATATTGGGAGGGTCAAGAGCTTCGTTCGCAGGTTTGTTCAGGTGTTAGTTGGTGGTGGAGCTGGAGGCACAGAATTTGTGGTTGGAGGGCTTTATTTACTTGGAGAAGTAAGTGTGATTCGTACCCAACCTCGGTTGGTGATGACTTTCACCCTCCCAAGATTTTCAGCACTACCCCGGGTCTGCGCGCGTTCCTGCAAGAAACACCAAGTTCATCAGGAGCAGAGGATTATGATCCCCGAAAACGAGACCCCCAGTTTGCACATGCATCAGCTTCACCATTATACGAACTTGTGCGTCGTTTTCTATGGGCCCCCCCAACTGCTAACCCCATCGTGTCCAGCTTCCACTCCTCCATCATTATCACCCGACTATTTCACTTCATGCACGTCAGCTTCTCGCATCGCAACCCATCACCTCGAGCCCGGATCTTACGCTCAACACGCTCTCTCATTTCCTCGATCGTTTTGTATACAAGAACCCCAAAAAACCTAAATCAAAAGGTGCAAGTGCTATGCAACCCGCTGCGAGTGCTGCCGACGGCGTTGCTGTCAAACGACTCAAGGGTGAGGTCAGCGGTGGTGTGCTGCCAAACGAAGAGAAATTCTGGAAGAAAAGGGTGGAGGAGATACCTGTAGATGAGGTGTGATCCTGTTCACTGTATATGCAACGCTGTCTCACCCCGCCCAGGTCTTTTTCCACAAATACTTTTCGAGGAAAAACCGCAGGCAACTTGCCCAAGCTGATCAGGATGAGAATGGCGAAGAAGTGGGATCGGAAGAGTCCCAGGACTCTGGAAAAGTATTTGGTGAGGACGGTGAGGACAGCGAACACGAAGTTGATGAAGGGTCCAGCGAGACAGAAGAGGATGCCGTATGGAAGGTGCGAACACCGAGAGCTCTCTACTTTCTATTCTCATGCGAACCGCCAGGCTATGCAAGCTACCATACCGCGTGAAGAGGGAGATGAAGCGTTCTTAGAGGAAGATGACGATGATGAACTACTATCTGATCCTGACGCACCCGGCAACTCGAGCGTCGAGGGGGAGGAAGAACTCGAGACTGATTCTGATGGAAAAGAATTTGGTGATGGTGTATCGCTCGCTGAAGGGTCTGACGATGATGACCTGGTTGCTCTGGATGACGCTCCGAAGGGCCTTATTGAGTATGATGGCTCAGACGCAGAAACTGAGCAGAGCGACGGAGAATGGGGAGGAATCAGCGGCGGCGACAAACGCAAGAGGAAGGACAAGAGTCAAGTCAAGCGCAAGAAACGGAAGGCTTTGCCTACATTTGCAACCTACGAGGAATACGCAAGGATAATCGAGGAGGGCCCGGAGGATGACATATAACATCCGTCCACACCTACTAGTACATTGATTCTTCACTGCGCTTCAGTAATGTTAGCCCTTGAACGAAGCTGCGTGTTCCATGAGCACTGTGTTCGAGCCTTCTCGCTTGGCGCAATTTTTCGAACTTGAAGGTCGCTGTGACCTCGTCTAACTGCTCAAGGTTCCTTCCTTCTACCCATTCCTTTGCCGAGAACTCCGCCACCAGCATCGTTCGTGAATGTCGTGCGACTCTATTCTCGAGACTCCAAATGGTGTATCGCGGGAGACGTAAACCATTCCTTGAAATCCAACATCCTTGTACAGCCAGACTGACCAAATAAGCCTGTCCTGTACGTGCCACTTGCCGTTGAGTGAAAACGACAAATTGGACACGAACCGCTGCGTAAATCCTTTAGAACGTTGTAACGCCGTTCGTTTATGTTGTTTAGTAGTCTCCTCTCCATCGTACTCCCTTCGAGCATATACAGGGCCCCACTCGCCATTCCATACGCACAGACCTCGTTGGTCCCTCCAAGCGCGCTTGCGCTGGTATGTAACGCGGACACGAGCGTGAATGACTCCATAACGTGACGGACCTGCGATGTGGACCGCTGAATGATAATGCCAACCACTATTTTGTCCGCCGGGTGTGGTATGCACAGTTGCACACTACTAGGGTAGTGGTAATGGAATTAGTAACATCTATCAATATCAATGTCAATGGGGGTTGAGATGGTCACGGCCCTTCGGCGCTTCAGCTACATGTGACTGACTCGGATGCTAAACCAATTCAGATATCGATATCGCCTCCACTCAATCTCTCCTCTCCGATCCCTCGCAACTACCAGACTTTCTATAGCAAAAATGTCGTCCGGAGTTGCTCAGTCCCAAAAGAAACTAGAAAAGGAGGCCAAGCTGGCCGCGAAGCAACTCAAGCTGGCCGCATCCACGCCAGCAGGCGAGAAAAAGGCCAAGGCGGCGAAAGAAAAGAAGACAGAGGAGCCCGCGTTCGTCAACACGACACCCAAGGGTGAGAAGAAAGGTGGCCCACTCCCCCCCATCCCTGCTCTGTTTCTGACGCATTCGCGTGCATAGACATGTCCCAGCCGATGACAGCTGGATACAACCCACAGGCTGTCGAAGCTGCTTGGTACGATTGGTGGGAAACGCAGGGTTTCTTCAAACCGCAAACAGCCCCAGATGGCTCGGCGAGACCAGAAGGAGCGTTCGTCATTCCGTTTCCCCCTCCGAACGTCACTGGTAGTCTCCATATCGGTCATGCTCTCACTGTCGCCATTCAAGACAGCCTGATACGCTGGTCTGTCCTACGTTCCCGCTGCATGTGTCGTCAAACAGAAATTTATTCAGGAATCGCATGTTGGGCAAGACAACGCTGTTCGTTCCAGGCTTCGATCATGCTGGTATCTCGACCCAGTCTGTTGTGGAGCGCCGCCTGTTCAAGCAAGAGGGTAAAACACGCCACGATCTCGGTAGAGAGGTATTCTTGGACAAGGTCATGGACTGGAAGAACGAGTTAGTGTTCCATGTCGCGAGCAGGGATTCGTGTCTTACGTCTTGCAGCTACCAATCACGTATCACCAATCAACTCCGCCGACTCGGAGGAAGCTTCGATTGGGATCGTGTTGCATTCACCATGGACCCCGTAAGTAGAGGATATCACTACTGTCGCTTATCTTATCCGCATTTCAGTCACTCTCAAAAGCTGTCATCGAAAACTTTTGTCGGTTGCATGAGGGTGGTATCTTGTATCGCGACAATCGTTTGGTAAATTGGTGTGTGAGGCTGAATACAACTTTGTCAAATTTGGAGGTGCAGTATTCGCGTCGATGGCTGCCTTTATTGGCTAACATCATGTAGGTAGATCAAAAGCAACTAGAGGGCAGGACCCTGCTCAACGTCCCAGGTTATGATCTAAAGGAGAAATTCGAGTTTGGTGTCATCATATCGTTTGCGTACCCTATCGAGGGCTCCGGTGCGTCATCACACTGGTAGCTTTTCCTCTCACTCATATCCTCGTAGATCAGATGATCATTGTCGCGACCACACGTCCGGAGACGATGCTGGGTGATTCTGCCATTGCCGTGCATCCCGAAGACGATCGTTATAAGGTGTGACCATCACGTCCGTAGTTGCATCTGTCACACTTAAACGTCTCCAGCACCTTCATGGCAAATTTGCCAAGCACCCGTTTGTCGATAGGCGATTACCGATCGTTGCGGATGATATGGTTGACAAGGATTTCGGAACGGGTGCGGTGAAGATCACGCCTGCTCATGACCCCAACGATTACGACGTCGGGAAGCGCCATAATCTGGAGTTTATCAGCATTCTCAACGATGATGGGACACTCAACGCTAATGCTGGAGAAAAGTTCAATGTAAGTCTGATGGACTGTCCTGAGTACGCGAAGCTGACGTATGTATACTGTCAGGGCATGAAACGGTTCCATGCTAGGAGAGAAGTCGTCAAGGCGCTTACAGAGGTTGGATTGTTTATCGAGACAAAGGATAACCCAATGCAAATTCCTATCTGCAGGTGAGGGTCTCCTTGGCTTTAGCATATATGCGGATGTCAATGTCCGTATACAGTAAATCTGGGGACATCATAGAACCAATCTTGAAGCCCCAGTGGTGGGTGAAATGCAAGCCTTTGGCGGAGGAGGCAATTAAGGTACAGTAGGGTTCATCATCGATCGGTGCGGTGTTTCACACCCATGCTATAGCGATCGCGCGCGGGAGAGCTCAAGATTGCCCCTGCGCAATCAGACGCGGATTGGTATAGATGGTTAGAGAATATTCAAGACTGGTGTATCTCGCGTCAATTGTGGTGGGGCCACCGCTGTCCCGCGTATTTCGTCCGCATAGAGGGCGAGGAGAACGACGTGCGTGTGCGATGGTCCTTGGTCACAACATGGTTACTGACCCCTGTATCATTTTCAGAACAATGATGGCAAGAATTGGGTCGTGGGTCGGACGCTTGAAGAAGCCACCGATCGTGCCAGGGTTTTGTCCGCAGGCAGGAGCTTCACCCTCGAGCAAGACGAGGATGTGCTCGATACGTGGTTCTCCTCTGGCTTGTGGCCATTCTCTATCATGGGATGGCCAGAAAAAGTAATTTCCTTTTCGTGTCCCTGATTATCGAGTCTGATCCGTTCTAGACTCCTGATCTCGAACATTACTACCCTGCCAGTTTGCTAGAGACAGGCTGGGATATTCTATTCTTCTGGGTTGCTCGCATGGTGTTGCTCGGCGTCTATCTTACGGGCAAGGTTCCATTCGGCGAAGTCCTTTGCCACGCAATGATCCGCGATGCTCACGGACGGAAGATGAGTAAAAGTCTCGGCAATGTCATTGATCCTCTAGACGTCATCCACGGATTACCTCTTGAAGACCTTCACCAAAAGTTGCACGAAGGCAACTTGGATGACAAAGAAATTGCAAAAGCTATCGCGGGACAGAAGAAGGACTTCCCGAAGGGCATTCCGGAATGTGGGACAGACGGCCTTCGATTTGCTTTGTGTGCTTACTCGGGCGGAGGTAAGTTTATGTCTTTGATTTTGAAGAAATCCTTGGTTACGCTTGCACATAGGTCGTGATATCAATCTCGACATTCTTCGTGTGGAGGGATATAGGAAGTTTTGCAACAAAGTGTTCAACGCTACCAAGTTTGCGATGCTCAAGTTTGAACCTGACTTCGTCCCTATCGACTTGGCAACGGTAGTCCACCCTTCGTCGACGTATCCGACTTGCTCACGAAGAACCTAGCTCACTGGAAACGAGACTCTCGTTGAGCGATGGATCCTCCACAAGCTTAACTTCGCTGCAGGCGAGGTCAACAAACACCTCGAGGTGCGGAATTTCATGGCTGCCACTACAGCGGTGTACACTTTCTGGCTGTACGAGCTATGTGACGTATACATCGTACGTGATCGTCGCCGCATACACAGGCGTTCTTGTTGTTCATCGTATGCAGGAGGCAATGAAACCCATGACCGACCCCTCGGCCGATCCCAAGGTGCGCAAGTCGGCACAACATACGCTGCATACATGCCTCGATTATGGTCTTCGGCTGCTCCACCCCTTCATGCCGTTCGTCACTGAGGAGCTCTGGCAGCGCCTCCCTAGGCGATCAACCGATCTTCCATCCATCATGGTATCGCGATACCCCACCTTTGTGAGTTACATTAGCCTATCGTGCTGGTCCTGGTCCATTTTACGTATCGTATCAACAGGATACAGATTTCCAATCTGTGGATGCCGAAGAGAAGTTCGATCTTGTCTTCGCGGCGTTGCGGACGGGTCGCTCACTAGCAGCGTCATACAACTTGCAATCGAACATACAACGTATGTTGCTATCACGGGAACGCTTGCAGAGTGATCGGGCTCATGATTCTGTTCAGTCTATATCCATGTCCACACTCCCGAGGAGAATGCTCTATTCGAATCTCAGGCTCCTACGATCAGTGCTTTGACCAAGGGTTGCACAAAGGTGGAAATTACCCAAGGATCTTCTTCTCAAATACCGGCAGGATGCGGCTCGGCCGTTGTCTCGTCGACTGTGGTGGTGCATCTCCAGGTACAGGTATGCGATATTCCATGTTGCTTTGATTATTCCTTTTCTAACCAGTTTCAGGGCCTCGTGAACCTGGAAGCGGAGGTTGCCAAATGTGACAAGAAAATCGACCTCGCTCGTCTCAACATCGAGAAGCTCTACAAAGTGATATCCCAACCGAATTACCAAACCACCGTGCCTGAAGCTGTGCAACTCAGCAATGAGGAAAAGGTTGGCATATTGTTTTGCCTTTGGGTTTGTCTTGAAGTTGATTGAGAAAATGCCTGTGTAGCGGAAAACGTTGGAGGTGGAGCTTGCTGCGCTCCAAGAATCAAGACAGATGTTTGCCAAGTTACAGTAGACGGAGAGCGGGAAGTTGTGTAATACAATAAGACGTGCTCGTATAGTATTCGATCGCGAGGCAGTAAGTATGCTTGAACTGATTTGTGGCCTCAGACCACATTATCCATCTCTCGGCACACCATTTAGAGACTGGCACCGTCGAGCGTTCACACAACGCACCAACTTGAAGCTTGAAGTACAAGATCTGTCTGAACCTTTCTTGTCAAGCCGAGGTCACATGTTATACTTGCGTTACAACAATACAGTGGCTTGCACCTACTCCTTAGTTTCGTCGAGAAAGGATGGATCAGCCTATCCCGATGGGAATTGTACGACAAACGATAAATAGATGCGGTGAGCTTGTGACAAGACAAGCCCCGAGTTACCCAGATTCAAACTCCGAACATTCTAATTTTGGAGGCGATAACAATGGGCTGTAGGTGCGTTCTGCATGATGCTGGGACGCCCAACCATAGTATATATGGCACGTTGAGAAGCCCTAGATCCTATCCCTAGTGTCATTCGTGACCTTTCAAGTCAGTCGTTGAATACTGCACAATGGCTGTGAGGTGGTTGTAAGTCCTCTACCTAACGTGATATCCTTCTTACTCGTCAAGCTGACTTACTGCTGGCAGGCTTTCCTTGGTCCCTGTGATGTTGGGACTATCCATTATTCGTGTGCTGGTCCAGGGTCCAGTGCCAGGTCCACCCTCGACTGACCCGGCATGTGCAAACCCACCCATGGACCAGTGTGCTTTCTATGCCAACTGCCTCGAGTCCAGATACCAATGTGGCCCTAATGGATATCCTATTGGCTATGGCCAACATTACTGCCAGAAATTCTCAGATAACCGTACCTTGTTGCGTGCTGAAGGGCAGCAATGGATGATCGACACCATGCACTGCCTTCAACTGGCGCTCGTCGGGGACGCCGTTGACGCCACTCCCACGACTTGCCAGGCGCTGAACCACCAAGCGTTTGCTTCGCACCCGGGGTGTTACACTGGCAATGGGTTCTGTACGCTGGGCGTGCGTGATTGGGCGGCGGTGTTGGAGATCGTGGATATTACGACGTTGTTCTCGAGTTGGGACGCGTTCAAAGCGACTATTCAGACGGCGGGGGATTGTGGAGCGTTTTATGTGTATATGGTAGAGAGGGGGTTGTTCTAACTTTTCCCAATCACGTCGGCGTCGGTTCGTCATGTAGAATGGATTTTTCCATTATCCTCACTTCTACTATGCACACTGAAGGAACTTGAAGTAAAGTCGCTTTCAAAGAGAGTTGGTATCCTGGGAGATTCGTCATACCCAGGATTCCCACGGAACGGTCGTGAACGGTCCAAACGGTCCTCACGTGCAGAGGACCGTTTGGACCGTTGGAATGACACGTGATGCCTCCTGAGTCACGAGACCGCCCCCTGAGTGGCGCGGCCGGCTGGGGAATTTTCGCTAAGGTCGAAAATTTTGGCCGGGCTGTTGTAGCACCAC
Source organism: Boletus rubroflammeus (assembly GCA_038090375.1). Lineage (NCBI taxonomy): Eukaryota > Fungi > Basidiomycota > Agaricomycetes > Boletales > Boletaceae > Boletus > Boletus rubroflammeus. The sequence goes on along the minus strand of JBBPMQ010000121.1, from coordinate 1,054 downwards.
AGCTGTGCGGGCTGCTGCCCTCGAGGTGGGCAGTCTTAGACTAGGGTGGACAAACGTGGACTAACGGACAAACATGTAGATATGCATTGTGTAGATACACGAGGGCACGAATTAATACCACACTACCAAGTCGAGCGCATGAGAACCACTGCGGGCAAAGAATAGACTTGGATGCAACACTAGAGGGATGGCAACATGAATACGCCAGTGTCGACGGGACCATGAAATGGAAAATATGAAGAAGACAAAACGAGGGGGGGAATGAAAAGCAAGCTGGAAAAAAATTGGGAGGGGGGGGATGTGCTGCAGAGTGCTCGCTCACTGGCTGTCGGCTTGGAGATAGGCGAGTCTCAGACACTCGCCACTGCCGTCCTCAGGACGGATGACGTATCCCATTGGTGTCTTTGGGTCGAGCTCATAGTCAGCGAAGAGGCAGAATCTGATCACACCATCTTCAAATGTGCGAATGCGAGATGCTAAGAGTTTGGCAAAGGCAACAGCCTCCATGGTTGCAATGGGAGGAGGCTTGGCGCCGGGGATACAGTAACGCTCGTAGATGTCTTGTACCATCACACAGAACACCTGTGGATGGAAGGTCTTGCCTGCGGTGAAGATGCCCTGTGGCTGGGGCCATGGTGGAACCTCCTTGTCGGCCTTGGAGACTTGCTTGACGCCATCACTGCAGTAGGCCCTCTTGTGATTGAGGGAGCAACCCTCCGGGCTGGGGTACATGATTGTTTGACAGCGCGAGCAGGTCTGTGTTATGGTTGTAACAGGTTACACGAGTAACATCTCTTATCTTATCTTATCGCAATCACGTGACTCAGATCATGTGACATCCCGTTTCTTTCAGCGCTCATGTGACTAGATCACGCGACCTCTCATCCCATGCAATCACATCGTCTATCCAGGACATTCGTCAAACACGGACACTTGGTCTGGTAGAGTAGACCGTTCCTAAATTAACCCCCTTATAGTTATATTGTTCTCACGGTAATCACCGTTATGCTTCCATTTCTTTTCTTCTCTTCCATTTGATGCACAGGTTGCATCC
>JBBPMQ010000120.1:0-48546 GCA_038090375.1 Boletus rubroflammeus | reverse complement strand
TTAAGATTGATGAGATAAAGGTCTTCTTGTTGGGACGACTGCTCGGCACACCAGGCAATGAAGACGCACATTTAGCGAGCATGTCAACAAGCAACAATGAAAGATTAACCTGAAGCATATCATCATCGTACAGCAACCGTGTCGGTGTTTCATCCATACACAATAACAGCATGTCAGCAACACTAACAGGCCTGGCAATTTTAGCACACAAAAGCTTGAACAGACGACAATGGCAGTAGGCTGATTCTTCGAAATAACTTGGGGACAATGCCAATCCAACACCATCCAATGAAACCGAGCCACTGAAACACAATACACAGGACGAACACCGAGAAGCATGGGTCGACAATGCACTCTTCAGCCACGAACAGAAATTTTTGGGGGTTTCAAATAGCATTGTGTAAAATTCAGGATAGCAGAGTGGGTCATAATAGACAGTATAATCATCGATGTGATGAGGGACGCCCAGTACCAGGCAATCAGCCTCATCGAGAACACGCGCCGCGCGACACGACAACTTTCGGATGAACCTAAGAAAAGACAGCCACATCAGCTCTCGAGTCGGGCTGCATCTGTCAGAAAGACACTCACATCATGCGGTTCATGAAAGAAATGCGTAGTGTCCCAGCTATCGAAAAATTTACTCGCGGTAAACGCCGTGACGGGAGAAACAAATACAAAATTCGCACGGTATCGTTGGTAGAGTGCCTGAAATTTCGACCCGACAAAACCCTCCTTCCCTTCGGGAGTCGGGGATTCACCAATACATGTTACTTCAACTTGCTTTCGGTTAATGGTGACATGAAATACGTCCATAGCTAGGCCCTTGATACATGCGACTTCTAGGGAACGGTACTACTAAGCTAAGCGGAACTCCAGGTGATACAGTCCTCAGGGTGCTGCATATAATCTAGGCGGTCTACGGTGATTTTACCTCATTGCATAGGCTGAAGATAGATTCCCATTCTGCTGGTTGCTCCGCACTCGAGATGTGTCTCCATCTGCCGACAAAGTTCCCCGAAGAAATAACTGGCCGGGGTTGTAAGCTACACCCTCCCCAATGTCACCAAATAGACCTACCGTAACCTCGAAACAATGCACGTCCGAGGTCAACTCTCTGAGGATCCAACTGTAGAATTCGATAAGAGAATGGTATGGTGCCAGAACAAGTCACATACCGGCTCACGCAGGAGTACAACGAGTCCATCTGACGGTCGAATCCTTCCTATATATTTATATCCGTTCCACGCTGTGGCGTACGGTGCCTCCGTCTCATAGAACGGTCACTCAACGAACGAGATCGAATGCAGGTCTACATACAATTCCAGTGATGATGACATCCAGCGCGCCCATGTTCGAGACATCACTTGCGTCTTTGGACCGCCGAAGTGGTGTGTAATGCGTCCTGAAAGAATTATTTGGACCGATAAATTCGATTCCTGACTGTGAAATCCACATCATTCAACCCACTGAACAAAGCGGAAGGTCGGCAACCTACCTCGTCCTCGAGCCACTGGCACCCAAGAGGCAAAAATGCATTAAAAAACGAAATCTCGTCCTCTGCAACCGGCAGAGGCGTCGAGGGAGAGTAGCAATATAACTCGCGGAACCAAACATAAAGGGGGAACCGACCAAAGGTCGGGAAAGGTGACGGTGCTTCAGCAGAATATAACATTGATCGGTAATCTTCCTGGTAGGGTGCCTGGAAGATTGAGCTGAGAGCAAATAATCGAAAATGCCAACTTACTATGAAAGATCCTTGCCAACGTCCCGAAAAAGTGTCCGGGATATAGTACATCAAAGAAGAATGTGACCATACTGAATCAGAGCTAGACAATGAACGGCGCCAATCGGGGTCATGCCTGCGACTTTTAAGAAGCCCATCAAATGGGTCACCGTAGCTCCTACTAGCTACCCGTGTCACACATCGGGCATTGAAATCATCGATGTCGTCCCGTGTGGGTCCGCGAAGGATGCCTTTAGCGGTAGCATCTTGACGATTAAAAGGGAGTTCGGGTGGAACTTTGAGACGGAAATATTCTGTCCGCGCGAAATAGCCCAATATCGCAAACGGAGCAATTGGGGGTAAACACAAGGTGGTCGGTTCGCCAAAATAATCCAGCGTGATTTCGGTAGGTCGACGGGCTGTGTAATTCCTGTGACTTGAAGCACCAACTTTTGATGTGGTTTCGGATGCGAGGAGTAGATCCTCGGGGAAGGTGAAACATGGGTACTTGGTTTGCTACGTCAGACCCTGTACAGGTAAATAGGGAATAAACATACCCGAAAGCCCGCAAAGGCGAACGGAGCGAGATATGTCATGATCTCCTTTCTGAATTCCTCGGTCTCTTGATCGAGACGATCTATATGCGAGATAATCAGGGTGAAGGCCGGGCCGTGCAACAAAACTAAACCAGATCTACCTCGAGCGCTGATCAACCAAAACAAGGCAATAGCTAACGTGTTCAGCTCATTTTCCAGAGGCCACCCATGATTATCGGAAGCGCCCTCGAGCAAACGCTCACGCATGAAGTTGGGTATAAAGGTGGGTAAGCCTGCCGAAAGGACTTGCTCCCAATTGCGCCCATCGTCCTCGAGAAGCATGACGTAGATTGTTGCGAACGCCTCCGTCAGGTTAGGATTCCATATGTCTCTTTTCCTTACGATCTGTAGCGCGATGTAGCGCTGTTTGACCTCTTGTTCCATGTTCTGAAACTTCAGCCTGTCTTGCAGCAGATGACGGCCAGGTGAGGATATATCGAACTTGTCTAAGAATAGCATGGAATAGAAAGGGGGGTTCATGTTTGATGATGTGGCATATGACATCCGGCAGGTGAGGTGGAGAGGGCACTAAATAGTCGGAATGTGCAAGTAGTGTCCTAGATAGCGAGTAGGGCGAGTTCTTGTATCGATCCAAGCGGTATGACGAAGAAATTAGCGGGCATGCTCGTGCGTAAGCGGAGAGAGCGATAAGTAATACTTATGTACAGATTCATGACGAGACGGAGTCTTGGAGTGGCTGTCTTGGAAGGGTTAGGCCGTCATCACGGCATGATGGGTCGTCCCACGGATGTAAGCGGGGCATGGCGAACTCCGGTCAAGAGACGCCGTCAGGCAAGGCAAGCACCTTCAAGTTGTCTGTCTCAGTGCACCTGATATTTGCTTCTGAGCTGCAAACTTGCCGGTTAAATTCGGTTGACGAAGAAAAAAAACGTACGTAGGCGATCGCGGCATGTATTCGGAGCCTTCGGAGGATCCCGATGGAGCTGCTCATTGGACACGAGGGATCTGTCACTCAAATGAGTCCATAAATCTCAGATTTGAATCAATTTGCCCGAGCATATGTGACCCCTGAAATAGTTACCGAATCCCGCTGCGACCGGCCGCTCCGCCCATCGTCGTGAAGGCGAGACCATGGCCTATGGGTGCCTGCAAATTCCCGCATGTGGAAGATCATCTGCCGCACCTGCAAAGACAGTTGTGTAACGTTATCGCTTGACGACCAAACCCCACAGGCCATTTGAAAGAGTTTGAGGCTTTGAGCACTGTGATCAGAGGTCAGCAAAAAAAGGAAATTAAGGGTCGTTCCTGCGCTAAAACCAGGTAGATCCCCGCCACACTTTTCTGCAATACTGAGGTGAGGTACTGCCTCCGTCCGTAATTCCTCCTTGAAAGTTAAGCTTAGCCGTTCAAGGTTTCGGTGAGGACAAGCCAAGACGGGCGTCCGAATATCGAATTCAATTGCCAGGAGAACTAGTGAGCGTCATGAGGAGCGTGGCTTTTGCTGAGTTTTTGTCGGGATGGCCATGGCATTTGGGCGGAGTCAGCCTGGAGCTCCGATATTTATACAGAGTGCGAATACACGGATTGACGCGGTCATTCTGAAAAAAAAAAGAAGGTTAGATTGAAACCCCCCTTTGAAGACAACATACTACCAGCTTCCAAGAGTCCGAAAAGCTCGACCTATTAGTAATAGCCATAAAAGATTCATGGGTGACAAAACGAGAAGGAATTGGAGAACACATTGATGAACCGAGATTGAAGTCCGGCGACCTGTCATTTTTTTTGTTACGCTAGCCGCTACTATATTTTTCGCTCCGCGTATAGGGCCAGGGAGAATTGAAAAGAATCCTTGCAGCGGAAGGCACTGCGGGCTTGTTCGTTTCATTGACAAGGCCTGCTAAGCACCGACGGTGTGATCCCCTTGAGCGAGCGAGTAATACGACGGAGGATAGAAGCAGTTCAAGCAGCCGATTACATGTTCGGCCACGACTGTAGCACGTAAATAGAGCACGGCAAAAACCCTCCTGCCACTGACCACATCATTCCCGAGAGCTCAATAATACTTGAATCTCCCGCGCCCAGTGGGGTGGGAGAAAGAAACTCGCCGGCATCACAAGGAATTGATCGTGACGCCGATCGGATTACAAGTACCAGTGCATGATATACCGTGATCACTACTTCCATTGCACAGAAGGGCTCATATTCCCTTATGAGCAACTACGTCGATCGGTAACTCTAGACTAGGTCATCATTACATACATATATCAATGAGCTTGCAAACTCCCGAACTTGACAGAGCGGGAAGAAAGGGGGTCTACTGAATACGTTGTGGATTGGAGCGGAATCTCGTATCAGCTAGCGGCTTCAAACCCTGTCACCGCATTGAAATTCAAAGGCTATTCGGTAGCATGCACCGCTGGGAATCTGCTGAGCAGTCTGAAACGGAGAGAGAGGGTAGCTGGTACTGTGAGTTGGAAGAAAACGGCGAGGGATAAGTTACAGCCCGTCCGCCAGCAGGCTGTATGAAAACCATCAATGCTCGTGAGCAATTTCCGTTAAATTTAATCGGCGCAACTGTTTTATACCGGATTAAAGCAGTACGACGAACGTCGCCCTGCACCTTCTGGATGTCATTTACACAGGGGTGCAACCTCCTGACTGATCAATCGCGTGGATGGCAAGCAAACATGATCCGAAAATTCACAGACACTCAGGGCAGGTGCTGGTCGTCCATGGGAGATTACGCGTCTTGTCGTGGCCGACGGGTAGAACCCTGTGCACGCGTGGCTGAGGAGGCACCTGCATTGTCGATCCCCGGTTTCATTGATGCGGCTGAACTTCTTCGACACCGAATCCTCGCAGGTCTGATACATTATCGCTTCACCAGCACGTGTCGCGTTGGCATTGACCGGGTACTTGTTATGGAGCAATGGAAAGCTGAGAGTCCGACGACTGAACAGTGACTGTGCGTGCCGTACCAGTGATTATCCGCGCATTCGGTGGACCACCCTTCGGGAATACGGTCTTGATCCCCGAATAATTTAAGCGTAGCCTGCATGGGATAGTTAGTTGTCCAAACCAAGCCATACATGATCAACATGTGAGGGGGTAGGACAATTTATTCAAGAGAACACTGGCCGCATTGATGTATCTAGTTCTCAAGTTAATGAAGATGCTGTACTCACCTCCATACCAGCCCAGCCAATCAACGACGAGCGGTGAAAACCTGAGGGCCTACCCTAAACGGACATGTCGAAATCAAAGAAAAAAGACTGTTGGATCGATCTCTCTTCATCTCGTCCATCTCACTGCAATTCCAGTCGCTTTACACGTCATTATGTCTGCCAACCTCAGTGCTCTCGAGCAGCACCTTGCCACGAGGTCTTACGTCGAAGGGTGAGTCCAAGCCCTTCCAGTGTTTCGGTCTCGTTCTCCGACCACACTTGATGAACATAACGCTATGGTCCGTGTTTCTAAGAAGCGATTAGACACCGCTGCACCAGCATGCAGACAATTTTTTCCTTAGCTATCTGATTTCATTTAAGAAAAAAAATGAACTGCGTGTTGACCACAACCCTCCTTTCAGATACACGCCTTCCCAAGCGGATGTGCACGTCTACAAAGCGGTCGCTGTGCCAATCTCTTCCAGTTACCCGCATGTAGCGAGGTGGTACTCTCACATCACATCTTACAGCGCGGAATTCGACACGTTGCCCGGCAGCAGTAACGCAGGGCAGACATTCACTCAGACTGGCCCCGCGGAAAGCTCTGCACCTCCTGCTGCCGCCGAAGAGGACGAGGAAATCGACCTCTTTGGCGAAGAGGAGGAAGAGGACGAGGAAATCGACCTCTTTGGCGAAGAGGAGGAAGAGGACGAGGAAGCTGAAAAAATCAAGGCCGAACGTGTTGCTGCTTATAACACCAAGAAGGCCGGCAAGCCAAAGGCGGCCGCCAAGGTCCATACCACATTGACGGATGTTATATGTATATGATTACTAACGTAAATTGCAACAGTCTGTTGTCACCTTGGAAGTAAAGCCTTGGGATGACGAGACTGATATGCAAGCTCTGGAGGACTCTGTCCGATCAATCCAATGGGATGGTCTTGTATGGGGTGCGAGCAAGCTGGTCGCAGTCGGCTTTGGTATCAAGAAATTACAAATCACCCTCGTCGTTGGTTCGTACCAGTTTTGTTGCATCGGCCCTTGAGACTCATTCGGTTTGTCGTGTCACAAGAGGATGAGCTCGTATCCTTGGATGACTTGCAGGAGAAGATTGCCGAGTTCGAGGACTATGTCCAGAGCTCGGACGTTGCTGCCATGCAGAGTGCGCCAGACGTGTATCCAGTCTTGCTTGGACTGACGGATATTTCTAGAACTTTAGATTGTGGTATTGTATGTCTAGCGGTGGAACGAGAGACGACTGTAATTGTATGGCATAGAATGCAATGTGGTTGATGTGACGAGCGGATAACGTTGAAGCTGTGTACGGCGACCTGAACAAATGCCGAGCAGTCGCGCATCGCTGGTCATTCCGCGTGTTGAGGGCAACCCCGATCAGTGGAACAAGGTTAGCTCACGATGTTGAATGGGGGATCCAGTGCGGTGTTCGAAAGGGGGGTTCTGATCTCGCTTCATCTCCATCCAAGACGTTGTGCGTCCGATAGGTGCGGTTTCCAGCTTCGCACACGACTCCACGCGACCAGATTGGGACGGCGCAGGGCAACCACAATGCGACGGTCCATGCAAAAACACATTCATCTCCGCCTCTTAACACGGAACCGATGCACACCCGTGTATGTACCTCCCAATCGCATGCCCAAGTACCTCCTCTATCATTGGAAATTGTGGACTGGCTTTTACACAACAGACGTGCTTGTGGCATATGATGACGCTCGCGGATCGTGCTTGCTGCCGCACTGGCACACCCCGGGAGCCGTCGGACGTGCTTGGTGGCGCCGTCGCGGGTATGCTGGGCATGGGGTGGCGAGAAAGTGAGCCCTAGATGTCTCGTTGATCACTTCATCGTCTTTCTCACGTACGCGTAGGTTGCGAGAATGTGCTAGGCTTACGAGGGATCAAAAAATCTGTCATGTCGCTTCTCCTGGAGTACCTGTGTCAGCCGTCTGGTAAGCTAACAACGCTGAGTCCAGCCACCCGTCCGAGTCCGCAAGAAAGCGAAGGTGGCTAAATGAAATCACAATCAGGCACACGGGTGAACGAAACCATGCCTTAAATACAAGATCTGATCTGAAAGTGTGTAAGTACATTTGCTATTGCCCACTGCAGTGCGACTTTTGAACATGATTTTCCCAACAGGAAAAGTCAAGTTCCCCATCCAACGATGCGGCGATCTGGTTACGCTATGAACGGCACTCCGCCGCACAGTCCTGGCTCACAAGTATTTAAGGCTAACTCACTTGGACCGTCCTTCGTCATATCATGCCTTCGTACTTGGAGCGAATTCCCCTCGACGTGCTAACGCACGTAGCTTTCTTCACGACAGATCCCTCACCCACCTCGGCTCTCGACGCGCTCCTCCAGCTCTTGCTCTCCGGTCGACATATCCATCGTCTTCTCTCCATCGACTCCTGTCCCCAACTCTATGCGCGTATCTTTCGTGAAAAGTTCGACCTCAGTGGTCATTATCGTCGGGACAGACATTGCACCAGGACGACGTCATGCTTGGCTTCGGAGCTTCGAGTGCGCCGACGCGTACTGCGCCGGATTCGTCTCTCTCAAGTTATCAATCAATACGTCCTAGGGGATTTGTGGACGACATACCTGATGCTCCTGGAAGGCGATGGTCTCAACGAGCTCCAGCTCCACACCGCGGGAGTCGGGGATTGGGTGCTGCGCGTAGTCCGCGAATTCTGTTCGCCAGCGAACACCGAAACCGATGGGCATGTCTTGGCCTTGGCCGTCTCAGTGGCGTGCTTAGTACTGTCCCACAGTAATCCACATTCAGATTCTATTTTATGAACCCCGCTTCTAAATGATTCTGATCAGACCAGATATCCTCTTTGCCAGTGGTGGATCGTAATCAGCTTCTAAATTTACTTCGTCCTTACACGATATCCATCCCAAAGGTGAGCATATGACTAGCGCTACGATACATGGACCCACACTAACTATATCGCAGTACCTCTCGACAAACGTAAGTGGCGCTGCAGAATGGAGAATTTCAGTATCGACCAGCAGATCGCAGGGCCGAGGACCCGGTCAGCCAACCTGGACGAACGAAATTAGCGATCAAGTCGACGCCCATTTGCCACATGCGAGCTACTATAGCCGCTTCGCTATATCCACTCCCAACCTTCTAACTGCCTCGGTATTTTTGACATTTGCATTCTTAGAGGCAACACCTCTGCAGGTGCCTCCCCATCTTCCACCAACCCGAGTTGTCGCAATCGCGACGGAGCGGCATGGACCAACTATGGCTGACTTCGCTGCGGTCACTACAAGAAGGACGCCGCTTGTGGCAGATTCCTTCCTTCAGTGTCAGTGTCGTGAATCAAACACGGATCTAGCGAGAGAACGGCAACGGCCATCAAGAAGTGCCATCCATGACGAAGACTTCTATCGCATAGCCCGTCATTTGCATGTCCCCGCAGAGGCTTGGGAACTTCTAGCGTATATTCCTGGATTGCTGACTGGTGTTTGGGAAGGAAGTTATATGGTCCGCGAGTTCTCGGATTAGGAAATGGTACATATGCAGTGCGACTAATGAGTCTTGGACAGGTTGCGCCTTTAACTTCATGTCCCTCAGGAGGCGCCCCTGTCCCTGACGTTCGCCGAGATTTCCTGTGTCGGCAACCCATCCAGTTTCGGCTCGAAGAGTATCTTACATTCAGTCCATGGCTACCCTTGCCTGTTGAAACCCAAGATGGTTTCGATGGACACGTAGTTCGGAATCTTTCCGCTAGCGAAGAGGAATCCACGGTGGGTATCATTTCTCGTCCGTGCACACGATTGTCACATTTTTCTACTTTTCGGAAGAGAATTCAGTTCTCTGACGGCAACACGGCGGAATCCTACCATTACGAGCCGTTCCGCCTTAGCGGCGCGTCCGAGAGCGGTAGAAACCTTCGTCATGCGCTGGATGTCGTTATCACAGGCGAGGTGTGCCTCTCGTGTCTTGATGAGGTATCTGATCCTCACGCTCCCGATAGACACCCCGTCAATTTGAGGATGCTTGGGGTTCGTATAGCTTTATCGGACGGGTTCGGTTATCCGATGGTTTGATAAGTTTGACGAGGAAGGCGGTAAGGCCATATTTTCTCTCCGGATGGGCAACAGTCTCTCATTGCCTACCATAATTAGAAAAGCACTGGTGACGATGGGTGTGGGACATGGGTTTTCGAAGGATATCTACACAGCAGATCCACGTTTGCAGGTCAATGGAGTGTACTCAGCGCCCCCGGTCAAGAGTGCATCAGAGGTATTTTTAGCGTGTCCAAAACTGCTCAGTAGGATTATCGGGATCATTAATGAACAGTTTAATGAACGGAGTTCTGATACCACCAGGTCGTCTCTTGCGTTGTATGCGCTTCTTAGCACCGTCAGCATGTCTTTAACTGCGGAAATTGTCTCGAAGCCCTTTTGCGCGGGGTTATGAATATACGGATAATTCCTGGCAGTTCGCATGTAGCGCGGCAAAGGCGCGCCGGTCTCGGCCAAGCTGTGTACCTTGCGAGTTAACTTTGATTCAGACCTTGAATTAGAAATCCCGTTGAAATTTCATAGCCTTCTCGATAGAAAAACCACTCACGATTGCACATGATGCACCATGATGCTACAGGGCGATTACGAGATTTTGACGAAAACGAAATCTCGTCCGAACCCGTGTTACGTTCCAGGAGGCGTGTGAGTGTCGCGTGTGCGTGTTCGCCAAGTTATCAGCCACATTCAAATCATCGAATGTGCGAGTGGGGTGAGAAAATGCTGGAAAAGATCGACTTTTTGAGGTTGCGATTTCAGGTTTCTTTCGCGTAGGATGAGGGAAAAAAAAAACAAGGTTGGTCAGATGTGCCGCATGCGGAAAGGCGAGACATGAAACAAAAAGGTAGCAAGGGTCTGATCGTGGCCTTGGCCTTGGCCGACCCATAGTGTGTGTCAAGATGGCGCAGCGAGTCGCGACGAGCATCGCACCGTGTGCGAATGAGAAACTCGGCTGGAAAGGGGGGGGGGAAGCACATGGTGCAACAAGGTTGTTCGATTGCCCCTTTGTTCTTGTCAGGGCGGGCGTTTTGCGCCACATCCGACGCACGGAACGAGATATGATACCCGGGCGCCTCGTCCCCATTGAACAGGCCATTTCTGAAAGACAGCACGTCCTTCACGCGGAACATCTGGGGTGCGAAAGTAGTCTGAGTCAAGGCCAGACGGGGTCCAGACTCACCTGTAACTTTTGAGGAAATATACCCGATTGGACGGTAATACAATGTAAGTGGGTGAGGAGAATCTTTCAAACATGGAACGGACTCTAGTATGAAGCGTGAAACCAAGTATCCTGGCCAATGATACTGAAACCAGTAGCCAAAGATGACTGGCACTTGCAAAGGTCGACCGGAATGTCGACGGACGAACAAGCATGGGAGAATGCTCAGGGAAGGGAGAAATTGACCAAAAGCACGAAACTTATCTCCCCACTCACGGGTGTGAAATTAACGTAACGGTGGAGATATCTATATACTAGTATCTGAATAATGCGGCGAAGCGTTCATGATAAGGGGGGAAACATGAAACGCCACCTGCGGATGATTGTCGTGTACTCGCTCGTTGGAAGCGAAAATACGTTCGGTCAACACGGAAATTGTTAAGCGGGTGACTACATCCAATGAACATCCATGGATACGGTGATTGCGTATCGCGTTGTAGGTGGAACACATTCATGTGACAGGGGTCGATCAATTCAAGCTGTGATACGATAAACACGGAAATCAGTGCAACGAGGACAAGTGAGAGGGGAACTTCATTCCCGAGGGATGCAAGAACCAACCAAGGTATCCCATACCCCATCCAAGGATTTTCACAGATGGGCTCTTGACAAGTCAAGGTAGCCTTGGATTACCGGATACCGTGTATTTGGTCCGCCTTGACAGACGATCGAATGCTTACAGCGCAATTCAAAGGTCAACGTCAAACGATTATTTCCACGCGCCCAAGGAGGCAGAGAATGTAGGGACTACATTACGACCTCTAATTCGTTAACACAGTTGATGTGACATTATTAGCGGTGGCGCGATGGAAACCCACTTGTTTTTGAGCGCCTGAACTGCCGTGCCGATGGACAGGGTTGAAACGTGAACAGGCGCAACGCGGAGCCCATCGCCCCTCGGGGAGAGAAGAGAACACAAGAATGCATCTCGGCGAAGCGATGTTGGCACCCTGAAACTTGTACAGGTTGCGGGGATAGCCGGGATTCTTTGCGCATCGGATGAGGGTCCGATACCAAAGATGAGCAATTTGACAAGACTGGAGGAGCGGAAATTGGCACGTTGGTAATTAATCTGAGAAAGACAAGGATCAGGAATTATTGCGGGAGAACCACGGACCAGAAGTATCGCCATTCTGCTCAAGGCCGCTCGGAAAAAGCGAAAAGCTGCAGGCAAGGACTGAGCTTGATCGCGGTTCCTGTAAAAGGGACGATGTGATAGGCTTTTTTCGTTGTACGGGGGTTGGTATTTTGTGTGGTCGTATTTTACCGTCGCCAAATTCTCACGGGGGCACTGACAACAAGTTGCACCCCGTCCGTCCTTGTTTTCTTCGTTTCACAACTCGTGCCCAAGTAAAGAACACGTCCGTTCCTTGAAGATATCACCGTACTACTTTAATGGCGGTCCGATCATTTGCCATCTTGTCCATACTCCTTACAGCCGTACTGGCTCAGTCTTCGGTACTGTCTCAATCGACACTTTTTTCCGGATTCGCACTGATCCTGCTTTTACCAGTCCAATCCTTTCATTCCATCTGGGATCTCCACCAACTGCAGCACCTATCTCAACTCCTTGAACAACGATACTGCTTTAACGGCTTGCACGAGCCCTTTCACCACAGCCCTGCAGCAGTTAGCTCCTGGTAGTAATACCACGTCCCTCTCGTCCTCTGCCATCAACAGCACTCTCAGTGCGCTGTGCACGGGCAATGCATTCTCCGCATGTCCCCAGACTACACTCACCACTCAACTTAGTACTTTCTATGCCGCTTGCGCGACCGAATTGACCTCTGCACCAGTCCAAGGGGTCATGGCGCTTTACGACGTTCTCTACACCATGGTACCTCTCCGACAGGCTATCTGTGCCCGGGATGACAGCGGAAAATACTGTGCCACCGAACTCTCCAATTCTTCAAGCACAGGCACTGTGGCACTGGTCGGCTCATCAACTTCCAAGCAGAGCGTGCTGAGCAAATACCTGTATACCTCAGTCAGTACCACTGGTGCAGCCGCCCGCCGCGATGTTTCCAACACAACCACCGCCTTGGTTCCCAATACCACTACATATCATGATTCCAACCTCCTCTTCATGTTCCTCCAACCTTCCACGACGAGCTCCGAGCTCTGCATCACCTGCACCAGGAACATCCTCGCGCCCTACATCAACTTTGAGTCAAGCTGTCCATATGCCCCCGGCATCAGCCACAGTCTAATACTTTCCGGTCAAGTCGACCTTTACAACAACATCACTAGCAAATGTGGCTCAAGCTTCCTCAATGGTGCTGTCCAGGCTGCCGGTGGCTTATCCAGCGCCCTCCTGAGTGGCGCCGCACCTCGCGCTGGCGGCCAGGAGCTCACTGCTGCAGTTAGTGCGATATTGGGCGTTGCCGCTTTCGTGGCAGCCTCCTTGTGAAGGGTTTAGTTTCCGTGGGAGTATACCATTATATTGGGCTTTCGTCGTTAAACAAGCTGGTACTTTTTTGCACTTAGCCATTCATTCATGTTATACGGTTTTCCGGACTGGCCTAAGTGCTTATTTTATCTGTATATACCAGTACACGCTGCCTTGGTTTCTACAGAGTGTGGTTATTTGACCAAGTATATATCGTGCTACGGTTAGGTGATAGATACTTGATAAATTTCTGTTGCTTTCCGACACGGAATTGTGTGGCCAACTGCTCGCCAAAAATATGAGGTACACGAGAGAGTCCTTTCATGACCGCCGAAAGTATACAATTGGCAAGGTAGCGGGGATCTCGAGAGGTGTGGATCTGAGGTGGGGGACAATAAGCTTTCGTCGGGTTTCGGGCAGTGTCAGCACAATATTAATAACGCAAGGCGCGGCCGAGCGCAGATCAAGTTATGTTCAATTTCAACGTTCCAGAATGGACTTCAGCCATGTCTACGAGAATACGAAGTTTATGCCGTGCTCCTCTTGGCCAATTGAATCAACAATAAATCGGACGATCTGGCTTGCAATGCTGAAACGGCGTAAGGAGCGTAAAGATGACTTGTTCATTTAGCAAACATTCTATATATATAGGGGTACTCACGACTGAATGCCATTGACAGCGGCGATCAGATCTCAGACCGGGAGAATGAGGACAAGCAAGGCCACCTCGACAGCGAATGCAATCACTGCCACAGCTAGGACATCTAACCCTGCAGTGATAAAGGGTCGCCCACATTCCCGAGCCTGTCCTGGTCCCATTGTTGATATAGCTTGTTGGTACAAGGCAGTCATTTTCTCCGGACTCTTCGGTCGGCAAAGTCGTGGCGCGAATGTCAAAGGAGAAGTGCAGCCAAAACCAAAAAGAGAATGCCAACTTATCCTTATCGCCGCAGGGACAGAGGTGTCAACAGACATCTAGCTGACGAGCCACGTCATGAGCTCTGGAATGGAATATTGGCTCCTTACTCTTATAAAACCTCGGTGATGCGGCATAACCTAGATTCGCGAGTACAAAGCGGCAGTATGCACGCATCAAAGGTTCGGTACCGCGCACGGAGTTTATTGAGCTCAACGAGACCTGATAATTGGTAGAAATGAGTTTGACCCTTTTCTTTATCTTAACGGGATGCTAACTGACCTCTATCTGTGTGTCATGTCGGTCGGGAGGCAAGAAAGCGTGTGAGCTAGTTCGCTCGCAGCCGCACGGGGTTTGGTTTGGTTTGGTTCACACCCTCTGATTTTTTTCGAACGCATTAATATTCATGTCTTCCCGGTCCAATGCTTGGTACGACGGTCTGTGCAGGTGGTCGATTGGCCCTGCGAGCTTCTGGTTCTAGGTATCTTACTACTTGCATCTTGGCTGACGCGTGTTCACCCTTTTCGTTGCAGAGCTCTCACTCGGGTTTCTCTTCAGCCTCGGAATCGTCTGGTTGCGTTCCAGGCATGTAATTCTGGTTCTCGCAGAGCAACCAAAAAATATGACTATAGACCAGCATTTGCAGGGCTCGTTGGATAGCTTTCCGTCTCTCCAGGGTCCTTCAAATGTACGGAATTACTGGTGGTCGAAGCCAACAACCCCGGAGGTTGCAAACCCTACGGAACCTCCCTCCCAACACACGCCAGAGCCAGTTGCACAGGCCAAAACCGTGACATCTCCTGCGACACCCGAAGAAGCAGTCGCTTCAACAAATACACCGTCCGAAATTGAAGCAATCGTTCCAACCACCATTCCTACGTCAGAGTCCATCTCTCAAGTGCTCCCGGCCGACGTGTCAGCTTCAGCGTCCGAAATCGCGACCAATGTTGTTCCACCACTGCAATACGGGGATTTTGCTGCTCTCGGAATCACAAGTTGGTGGCCGTCGGGTATCATGAGCTGGTCCTTCGAGTTGTTGCAAGTGAGCACTGGCATGCCATGGTTCTACACCATCATCGCAGGCTCGCTGTTCTGGCGAGCAGTCCTTATTCCCACCGCGTTGACGAGCATGCGTAACGCCGCACGACTCCGTCCGTATTCTGACCAGATCAAGACACTCGATGAACAAGCTCAGGGAGTCAAGGACCGAGCAGCCCAGATGGAGATCATGTTGAAAAAGCAGAAACTGATGGAGAAGGCAGGCGTGTCCCTCCGGTCCATGTTTCTTCCCCCCGTTATCCAAATGGTCGGCAATTTTGGGTTGTTTTTCGCCATCAAAAATATGGTACAGTTGCCGGTCGTGCAATTGGCACAGAGTGGGGTCTGGTTTCTACCGGATTTAACGCTCACTGGTGACTATGTTATGCCCACAATCGTGCTTTTCGCTATGAACGTTCAATTCTCGGCGAGTATTCCTCCCCAGTTGGGTTAGGTGGCGTCTGATGGTGGACACATAGGTCATGAAGAAGGAACTAGACCCCACAAAGCCTGTCATGGCTCATACTATGAACGCCATGCGAGTGGCCACCTTTGCAACGTTACCCATGATGTCCTGGATGCCGGCTGTGAGCTCATCATTGTTTTCTTGGGTGAAAATTTGTTCACTGACTCGATCAAGGGGTTGTGGCTGAGCATGCTTACCGGCATGGTGCTATCGATTACCCAATCTTATTTGCTGAGAGCGCCGCGGATCCGTCAAGCGCTCGCGATACCCCCGGCGACGCCGACGCCGCCTGTGACGATGAGAGATACGGGTAAAATGGTCTTGGAGTGGTATCGTCGCGCGAAAGTGGAGGCCGTGGCCAACCAGGCTGCGAACCAGAGAAAGCCGAACTGGACCTCGTTGCCAAAGACATCACGGCGCGCACGGTGATAGTTGGTTGATTGTTGACTAGAGTACCGCCTTTCTGTGTAATCCACGCATTTTCTCCGCTCATATTATACTGGAGTGCGTTACATAAGCGGGACCTAAGGGCAGCGTTACCAACTTGACATCCGACTTGAACTGATGTACTAGACTCACTACGCAGATCCACTAACTCTTTCTCGTTCCCCAGACTTGAAGCCATGTCGTTCACACTCGGCTCAGTCACCGTTCAGGCGCCCGACGCAGTGCAATCTGCTACACCCGTCGCGGAAGAAGAAGAGTTCTACTCATCCTGGTCGCTCTTTCTTGTCTGCCTGCTGCTTATCCTCTCCCTATGGACCTCCTACTATCTACAACTAAAACGCATACGGGCAATCCACGAAACGTTGGTTGCCATCTTTGCAGGCATGTTTGTCGGGCTCGTCGTTCGTCTGGCACCGGGCACGATGATAAGAGAAATGCTAGTGAGTTGACGCCCTTTGTCAATCTCCAACCGTGGTTGCGGACTTGCGATCTCATTCGGCTCCCGCCAACAAGCACTTCGTGCATTCGAAGAGGCGCCCTTTCCATATCATGTTTTGGAGAGCTGACCGTCGTGCTTTTAGACATTCAAGCATACCCTCTTTTTCAATCTCCTCCTGCCTCCAATCATATTGAATTCGGGTTACGAGCTAAAACAGGTGAGTGCATGTTGCTTATAGCTGATTTTCGGGATGCGTATGAACTCATTGGTTATGCAGGAAAACTTCTTCCGCAACTTTGGCTCTATCCTCACATTTGCTTTTCTGGGAACGGCAATATCTGCCATGGGAGTTGGGTGCGTGGACACGGATGCCTGGGGTTGTTCTCCACATCGCTTACCAGCTTTAGTGCAGAGTTCTCGTATACATTTATGCGTTTTTGGGGCTGGAATCCTTGGACGTCACCTTGCTAGAATGTCTAATATTCGGCTCGACGCTGTCTGCCACAGATCCTGTGACCATCCTCGCCATTTTTCAACAGTACAAGGTCGACCCGAAGCTTTACACGATCATTTTCGGCGAAAGTCTTCTCAATGACGCAGTCAGCATCGTCATGTATGAGTGAGTATCGTAAATTGCAATTCTCTATATTAGCCCCTGAATATTCCACAGAACACTGACGCGGTTCCACGGAACGGAGATTTTCCTATCGTCAATCTTCCATGGAATTGGCATCTTCCTTCTCTCTTTCAGCGTGTCGATGGCATTGGGCGTCAGTTTCGGCCTCGCGATGTCCCTAGTGTTGAAACACTCGTCCCTCAGCCTCTATCCCTCCATTGAGTCCTGCCTTGTTGCACTCTGTGCCTATACTTGCTACTTTTTTTCGAATGGCCTCTCCATGTCTGGCATCGTCTCTCTCCTCTTCTGTGGGATAACCTTGAAGCACTACGCATATCACACCATGTCTCGTAGGACGCAACACACAACCAAGTACATTTTCTCGACGCTCGCGAGACTCTCGGAGAACTTTATCTTCATATACCTTGGCCTCTCCCTTTTCACGAGCCCGCCATCCTCTGAACGCGTAACGAATTACGTGAAACCTCTCTTCATTGCCGTCACTACCGTCGTCGTCATCTTCACTCGTTATGCCGCCGTCTTTCCGTTATCCGAGGCTATCAACTTCTTTACGAAGCACGCTCGCGGACAGCGCAACGAAGAAATCCCGCATTCGTATCAAATGATGTTGTTCTGGGCAGGCTTGCGTGGCGCCGTCGGTGTTGCATTGGCAGCAGGGTTCAAGGGTGACAACGCACAGACCCTCCGCATCACGGTCCTGGTTGTTGTCGTCCTCACGGTCATTGTATTTGGCGGAACGACCGCTCGGATGCTCGAAATCCTCGGTATCAGAACAGGGGTAGAGGATGAGGCTGCGAGCAGCAGCGACGAGGATGGTCCCACTGAACGCGGCTCTTGGTCCGGCCGTCGCCCGTCCGGCGGATGGAACCGGCACGCTGACGACGCCGCAACGTACTTGGCAGCATCACAACAAGGATACGCTCGTGCAGCAGGGCGGATCGGGATGCATTACACTCCACGTAGTTACAATCACCACACCCAGGCACAGTCCTCTCCTATCGCCACCAACGTGTTTTCCATGGCGTCCTCAGATTCGTTGGATTCGGATGCGGAGGTCCTTCCGATGGCTGCGACGTCTACTGACCCTGAGGGCCGTGTTGAGGCTGGTCGTGGTGGTCACCAGGAGCAGGGGAGTGCGGCGGTCGGAGAAGATGGGAAATGGTTCCAGACGTTGGACGAGCGGTACTTACTACCCCTTTTCTCGAATGCGACGGCCAGTCGGACGTTCCACGCGCGTCGTGCCCGTCGGAACGCCTCCCTCGCCAACATACAGAGCCCAGGCGTAAACGGGGACCCTCACGGTTCCGAGGATGAACCTGATAGCCCGGCAGTTGACCTCACAGCCCACGCTTCGATAGGGTCGCCTCGCCAAGAGTTTCCCAGGACACAGTCCCCTGAAGCACAGAGCCGTTCAGAACGCGGGCTGGGCACGCCGACGTTGCGAAATGGGGTTGGAAAAGAGGATGGAGAGAGTCAGATATCATAGAATTAGCAGGTATGTAGATACTTGGATTGCGTTTTATGTTTTGCTACATATCTGGCCAACCCACGTAGAAATGTGCACAAGTGGCTTCCAGACCGTTACGGACCGTCTTGTGCGACGGTGGCTAAAAGTGAACTACCTTAAGTGTAAAGAGAGAGCTGTCCATTCCAATGATATACGACTGCCTCGTGGGGTTAGTCCTCGAGGTTTACCCTTGGGATAAGTAATCCAGAAGTACATTCATCACTTCAACGTACACACACACTGCTTCATAATAGATCTGCATTCCTTAGATGCGATCGAAGGATACTCTCCTCAACTGAAGGGCGACACTAGTCAGCTTCCACCCGGAATGTGATTAAGACCGCGGAGGCACTCACCGACGCCCAGTGTGGTTGCGGTTGCCTTGGTATCCTGAGATGTATGGTCAGGAGGTCAGGTCTGAGTATATATAAAAAAGAAGCGAAAATATAGTTTCCCGGGAAGGGAACAGGCACAGGGAAGAGGGTGATAGTCGGTGGGATAGACTCACGATCACCGATGTGAAATGAACAAAGAATGGCCGTGGTTCTGGTGAGAGTAACTTGAAGTGTTCTTTGAAATGTGACTGAAAGTCTGGTAAGCGCAACATGAACGCCGTGGCACGGCCGGATGTGATCAGATCAAGCGTATTTCGTGATGAAGCGGAATGGAGACGTACATTTCATGACCGTGACGGTATCGTTTTTCCGGTCTTCGAAGCTCGGAATGAAATCTTTTACACGAGCCCCCCGCTTGAGTTTGTTGTGGAGGAGGTCACATTTGTTGAGGAAAAGGATTATTTGCGTCTTTGCGAGTAACGGGGAGGAGCAGACGGAACGCCAGAGTTGATAGCTATCCTCCAACCGGTTGACTCTTGAGTCTTCGCGTAGCCTCTCGTCGAAACAGGATATTGGAGACAGAAATATAATCGCGTCTACATCATCGAAGTAGGATGCCCAGACTGCTCGCTAAAACACGGTGTTCAGAGTACGCTGAGACCTCATGGCGAAGCACTCACAGAAGATCTTGTACCACCAACGTCATACATTATCCATTCCCTCGGTTGACCTAAGGTAACATGATTAAACATTTCTGTGAGGGATATCATTAGCAGTGAGCATAATCAACCAACCTTCTTCCATGACGAACTTGTGCTCCTGAACGCCAACAGTCCGGAGTCGAGCGCGAACAATATCATCGTCACTTGGTTCGTAGTCTGAAGAAGCAATTCGCTCAATATCGTTCAAAAAACTTGAACATGTATCAGGAAACCAGGAAGACGTGATCGCACTCGACACTCACAAGCCGGGAGAATCCTCGATGTGGGCTTTCCGGTGGGTCAGAATTTGCTGAACCACGTCGTCGTCCCAGAGGCTCTTCATATCCTCCCTGCAGCCAACAAGAACGTCGGTGATTTCGTACTTTTCCTCTTCCCTCCGTCGCAGAACGGGCTGAGGACGAGCGCCGTCTTTCTGCACCAGTTGAAGCTTTTCCAACGCGGATTTCCAGCCATTCCTCGAAATGATACTAAACTCTTGGGGGTGTACTTCGCCTGCCTCGCGTTGCTCACCTGGCGCAGGGGGGATCCAAGAATAGACTTCCTGGGACCCTGGGCCAAGCCTCTTCTCCAGATCGGCCTGAACTCTTCGTAGAGGTGCGAGGCGTAACTTCAACAAGCGGTGTTTGTCAGTGAAGCAATAAACGGGGGTATGGGATGAAGGTTCCCAGTCGTGGTCCGAGATGTATTCTGGGCTAGTAGGACGTCTGTCGCCGTCTGACAGAGACATCTCGCGCAACAGCGCATCAAGAACATCAATGATGTTGCGGATGAGATTGAGGAAGATCACGGCACGCCAAGCTGCCTTGTCCTCTGCCCACTCACGGCGAGCATACTGCAGTTGGAAATCTGGCCATGGGGGGAAAGTCAGCGGATGGAAAAGTGGATGGGGGATGGAGAGCAGACTTTTCAACGTGGCTGACTTGCCTGGTGGTTGAAGGGCGATTAGGTGGGAACTGAGGTGGCTGGACACGCGGACATACCACTTTCACTCTGGCCCAGGAGAAGGACCTTGACTGGCTTCTTCTTCTTCTTCAAGGCTATGCGCTCGTGTCGAAGTTGCTCGTCGATACTATCGCTCACCCTCCGGGCCTCGGCCTCAGCGCGCTCACGGGCCTCCTTTGCTTCAGGACTCTCGTCGGGAGGAGGGACAAGGACAAATGCGAGAGGGTCATCTGAGCTAAGGCGTGCCATGATTCAGAGAACCCTGAAACACACAAACGGACAGACGAGAAGAAAAAAGGTGAACAGAGGGATGTGCTTCAACGGATTTGCCGACAGTGAACCAGTCAGTAACTATGAAACAAAGATCTAGTTATAAACGCCGCCGCAAACCAAAGAAGGGGAACCTCAGGGACCTGACGCTCTACCCTTTGTCGTCGCGAGTAGAATGCGTGAAACACAACCAAGTGCTTAATGACTATTAGATCTAGCGTCCAAGTTTGAATTTCCTCGGCCGCCCTCGGGTCTCTTTTTTTGCCGAGCAATGTCGCGTAAAGTGTGTTTTCGTTTCGTTCTCGCACCCGCCACCGTCATCCAAGACGAAAGTTTTCCCCAACCGGATCAATGAGACACCAGACAGTGGCAATACCTGGTCGACCCTGTCGTCTTATCGTCACCACCTGCTGCTGGAGAATCGAACACGGTATCATGAGAGGCGCAGTCGCAGTCGCTCGCGGCTGTCTTCCTCATCCCCCCCCCCCCAAGCTCAACCACAAATGCAAACGTGGCACCACCTACGGCCGAATCGTGCCGAGTCTGGTGCTGACTTTGCATTTGTTTGGTCCACAGGATGAATAAAACTGCGACATGTGACTTTCTCGTGACCTCGCTCTCTTACCCCGTGACCAGCATCCACACCCTCTGAGAGTCCACCTCGCACACGGCTCGCTCTTACCGCCAAAGTGTCCAATAAATAAGTGTTGTCATCTGCACGCTTCAGTCGTTTGAGGCACGATGTCCCATCCGGTTAATCCTCAAGCACTACCCAATCAACAGGGTCCTGCGTCCAGCAGCCCCATTCCTCCTCCCAGCAGCGAGAACCCAGTGCTCATCGATGCTGCACAGGTCTCCAATATCCTAAAGATGTTTCAAAAGGTCCGTTATTTCCTTACTGCATTCTGACGGCCGTGTCGCCATCTACACACGCGACACGTGATTAATGACCTTGGTCACGTTATGTGATTCCATCGGTGCTGATCGTTTTGTTCCGTCAGAATGGCCAGGTAGATCTCGGACCAGATGCAGCTCAATCACTGCAAGCACTTGCTCAAGGGTTGTTTCCTATCCAAAGCGCCAACCAACATCAGATCCCGCATGCCACCCACCAACTTCCCGTACCCCATACAACTTTTCCAGTCCATCCTCCAGGACAGGGTATGCCAGGGATAGGTGACCCTGGCCCATCTTCGCATCCTCGTGGCCCTCCAAACCTAGGTCAGCTCTCCGCTGCTGCCGCTGCCGCTGTACAGACAACTGCGATTCCCACGGGCCCACCTGGCCAAGAAGGCGAGGAGCCAAAACAAGGTTCTGATGACGACGACAGACCAATGGCTGCACCCGCGTCCGGTTCTGGTCGGACAAGAGGCAATCGAACCGCTGCCATGGGGACCGACGAATGGGCTCGCCAGAGGAAAGACAACCATGTACGCCATTCCATTCATGACCTGAATCCGGGCGCTCATTGCCCACCCAGAAAGAAGTTGAGCGCCGACGAAGGGGCAACATAAATGAGGGAATCAATGAGCTCGGTCGGATTGTGCCGAATAGCTCCGGAGAGAAGGCGAAAGGAGCGGTTCTCGCTCGGGCCGTGCAGTATATCCATCACCTGAAGGAAAACGAAGCGCGCAATATCGAAAAGTGGACTCTGGAGAAATTACTGATGGATCAAGCGATGGGAGACTTGCAGGCACAGCTGGAGGAAATGCGAAGGTTGTGGGAGGAAGAACGAGCGGCACGACAGAGGGCCGAAAGCGAGCTAGAGGTTCTTCGACAAGTTCCTCAGAGTGCTGTCGTGTCCGTCGTTGGTGCTCCACCACGGCCGTCTTCCCAGCCTGCACATGCGAATTACAGGTCGCGTTCCCGATCCGTCGAACAGCAGGAAGGAGCTTCAGTAACACGCAATGCATTTGGCGAAAATGATCCACGAACAGAGGTCGAAGCTAGGTCAGAGGAAGCGGGTAATGTCGAACCGGTGGACTGTAGACCGGGAAAGCGGCCGCGGGTGGACTGATTGACGGACGTCCCTTTTATTTAACTTATTCAGAAATGCGAGGTTCACTATGACATTCTTGTACATTGACCATACACCGTGTACTACGTCTTGCACTTGACTGCAACTGAGCAGCAACCATTTTGTTCGTGTACGTTTCGACACGCGTGGCCAAAGAGTTATGTGTATGTTGATCTCGAATCGACGCAGTGATGGTCGTTGTAGGATGCCATGGCCCATGCACATTCTTTGACTGCTTCTTTCATGCATGCATTCGGTAGTATGATGGGGCGAACGTATCAATATGTCTGGTGAAGTTGAACTTCCCCTCCCTTCGAGCATCGCCGATTGGTCTTCGACTAGACTGTATGATGTACATGGTATGTCCATAAGCAAGCTCAGGCTGAACCCCGTCGATAAGACAGTCACCAGACTAATCGCACACGTGATGGCAGTGATCTAGTCTCATCCGAGACTGAGTTATCACGTCCATCCAACTTGAGTCCCACTGCCCCACGGACACTTTTAATCAGTTTGAAGCACTATTGGCATGCCAGTGAGAAGCCACAAAGCAATGCTGAACGGCGGCAATCTCGATCTCTCTCATCCGAGTCACATATACTTGTTCTTAGCTAAAACGTAGAGTTCAACTTGAACGGCTTGATACTATCAGACTCATCAGAAACTAATCTTTATTCCGTATCAGTCGGAACTTATGCATGTCACGTATTTCAACACCCTTCGAAGTTCGTAGGATCAAAACGACTGTCTTCTGATCTCGAAGTTTGAGGGAAACTATTTTAACACCGGCGTACTCGACCCTCACACGAGACCCAGCCCAGTCCTCAGCTGATCTGCGAGCTCGTTCGCTTCTCCAGTATCTGTGCCGGACACCTTCGCTTCTCTTTCTTCTGTGAGACACCTTTCACATTGGCAAGGGCCAAACCCCCATTCCAATAGCCTTCTGCGACGTTCTGTGCAATTACCCCGGGGGTCGACGTAGGTGATAAGAAGCTCGTCTCCCGGCTCAATCGCCACCTTGGCAACAACGGTGATGCGAGAGAGTGCAGTACGCTGATCGAAATGGCGCACGGAAATGTTGGGTGTACACGTGTGATTAAGATGGGAGTGAAGCTTGTAGAGTCCACCGTGCGCTTCGAGATCTACGGAATCTGTTCAGCCACAGGGGAGCGGCGGAGATAGGGGGCATAGAGCTGACTGAGACTCATGCGACCCAATCCGCGCAGGAAAGCGTCATACTCAAAGAGCTCTCTCTGTATCGACTCAGGTATCGGTTTTTTCAATATCTTCGCGAGCTTTTTCTGCTCGTCCGATGCCTTTGGAGCTTGGAACGTCCAGAGGTACAGCTCGTGAGCCTTTTTCCAGTTATCTCGGTCAGGCTCTGCGCCGTTATCCCTTCCCAAAAATACAGCAATCGGTATGCGCCGGGCAGATCGGCGAATTGATACACACCGAAGTCGTCGGAAACGCTCTTCCATTCCGAGTTCGGCAAGACCGTGCACGACTTGAATGTCTTCGTCTAATATACCATCATCTCTTTGGGCTGAGAGTAACAGCTTGCTGGTGCATTGTGCGAGCGCGTGGAAGGCCATCCACTCAGCGTTGCGTGCAAACTTTAGAAGAGCAATCGACGCTGGATTACGGGCAGGGCAGAGAAGTGGATGCACTTTCTCTGATTGTGTGCGACAAAGGCGGTTACAGAACATGGCCGGGCATGATGTTGATGCTGAGAATGCGGACGCCGAGCACGGTAGATGGAGCGGCGAATGGTTTCCCAGAGGGGTAGAGCAGAATGCACATGCCTTGGAGGACTTTTGCAAGTCATAGATATCCCTGCATGATGAATGATCAGAATGTTGCAGCTCTTTGCAGTAGCACCGATAAGGGAAGACACACCATTCGGGGGCTAGTATGAAGGGATCTTCTTTCCACAATACTTCACCCTCAGATACTTTCTCCGTAGAGACGAGACCTTTGCCTTTGATAGCATTAAAGTAGTGAACCTTCACTTTTCTGCACCATTTCGTTACATCAAGGCTGTTGTTGAGACGGGACACAGGGTAGGTTGCGATCGTTGAACCGGTTCCATTATCCTTCTCAGTTGCAATGAGTCCTTCACTCTGCAGAGTCTGCAGGATCTTTCTGACTCGCTTTTCACTGACGGCCCACGTCGGATGAGCTTCGAGTAGTAGGGTGTGGATCTTCGCGACTCCGAGGGTCGGCTTTTCTTTCTTCAGTGTAATCAGTGCGGCGTGGAGCTCTACCTCCGCAACTGTAACTCGTGCCATGTTTCTTCCTGTGTTTGATGGTCACATCATGTTGGATGGCCGCTGGTAAAATCCTATTAGGAGACTGACCAGCAACGATGGGGTTGATAACGATAACGTTATGCCAAGACGGTCAACAAAGAACAATTGATCGGGTTAGCTTTGCGCCATTCACAGCCTCCACTTGACATGACAGTTCCACTCATCCTCCGACTCGGATTTGTGAGCGCGATTCGGTGCCAGACAACAACAAGCGGAGAAAGTATCAACCGATGTGCAACGCGGCCGCTCAGCCAGATCAAAGAGGTTTCAAACAATTCAAGTTAGTGCAGAGTGTCACTTTGAGTGTCACCATGATCCACTGGCGATGTAGTGCAGTGGGGTGGATACACAGCTACAATGCAAGGTTTAATAAACCTTGCATTGGGGACGGTGTGTGCCTGGCATACGATAGCCTTGGTCATGTTGGCCCGTACTATGGCAATGCTGGCCGGCCCGGATTTGCAGTTGCTGTATTACAGATACCTGTCACCTCTAATTCCGCACCTCGCCCGTGACAGTGCCTCGAGTCACCCTAGTAGGACCTAGTAAGGACCTAAGCGGCAGTGAAAGGTTAACACATGTACTCGCTGGGTATATATGGCGTGTCCAACATTCCCTCGAGGCTGAGTGTGTATGTAGGTCTGGATAGTGGAATAGTAATGCGATACGAATACGTCGGAGCATTCTGAGCGCGCTAGCGAATGGGGATTAATCAATTCAGTATTCGTGGTCTTAATATGTATAAGCATTGGACAATGCCGCCGCCGATCAGAGTGGCATGAAGAGATATCGGCAAACCATGCTCCTGCAAAAGTGATCCTCGCATGTGCAAAAAAACGTCCATATGGGTCTGCCCATACACTCCAATCGAGGCGAGGTTGAGACTGTCCTAGATCTTAGGACCAGCCTGGACTTGGCCCGCGCGGCACTGGCATGGTCAACGAATATATTTGATAAGTTTTATTTCGCTTATCAAGAAATTGAGGGCACACATTTGAGAATGCTGACGAAATCGGCAAAAAACATTTCAGGCAATGGCCCTTGAATGTTTGATAAATAAATTGTTGTAATAACGAGCATACTGTGAGTGTGTAGAGAAACGTTGCTTGTCATTATTATTATTATTATTATTATTTTCAACGAAGATGCACATTGTGGTCGTCAACAGCAACTTCGAAATGGGAAGCCCTGCCCCGGTGATTTGTTTCTACGATTCTGGGGGCCGGAAAGAACCCGAACCCTTGTCAAGCAAGGTCATATTTCATTTGCCGATGACGGAGTTTGCGCTACTTTTACGTTACTTTCAATGGGTTAAGTATCACTTGCCAGTCAGGTGATCGGCTATCCATTTAATCTCATCTAGGGGTGGACCTTGATCATTCCTGCGGGCGCATCATGCAAACTATTTGGCGAGGCGCCTAAGCAGTGTCAGTTACCAGCGCACTGATTCCGGCGAAAGGTGGTTGCTTGGCGTCACCATCTTCTCATCCATTACAGGGTTAGTGACGGGAATGACCGGGGTGAAATGTATAAAAGCGCTTCCACCGTATTGCGGTAGAGCCTCGCATCAGCCGCACTAGGTGTTTTCACTCCAAAATGAAGTACAGTGCTCGACGCGTTGCAGCCGTTGTGCTTGCAGCGACTTCGTTCAACTCCGTTTTTGCACAGAGCTTAACATGGTGCGTAGCAAGTATCGACCAAGGCGTGGCTGACGCCATCCCAACAGGTGCGGGAAGAACTACATGGCCAACCAGACCATTGTTCCCCCGGGAGGCCAGTTTCAGTTACCTCCGTCTAGCAAAAATCCTCTCGTAGCGTTCCGTTGTTCACCAGCTTTCCGACCTTACCTTCAGGAGGATGCAGAGGACGCCACCATCATCATCGACGCGCCTATTGTTTACAGGTACATTCAAGGCGCTTCTCCTATTTCACTCTCAAACTCGAGTTCGGATTCGTCGGAGTGTGACGCTCTTGGCAACTTGGATGTCACGATCAGCGTCGACAATCAAGTATTCGCCAAGCAAGAGATCCCGCTCAATACCACCGGATACGAGATTTCTCTCGATCTTAGCAGTCTGTCAGCGCGGAAGACCCCTTATAGTATTAGCTGCAATGCTACATATCAGCCCGAAACGTCGGGGACACCCACCACGCAGTACTTCTGGACCAACTCGTCACTCCTTTACCTTCCAGACACCAATAGTTCTGTGGTGAAGACTGACTTGCGCACGGGCGCGTTGTGGGCACGACCTGCCAATGGCAATGGTGGCGATTTCCAGCCGTTTGTTCCTCAGGGTTTCTATGTTTCGGTCGACCAGTATCTTGCTAAAAACTTGTCGCTCATTGACCAACTGGCTGCGGACGGATTTAATACCGTGCGATTCATCTTTGCTCTGTAGTCCATCGGCTAACGCTCTCGCAGATTCACCCAATCCCTCCCTATGATAATGCTACGCTATTCAAGCAAGTTCTGGACAGAACCGTCGAGCTCGGACTCTATGTTATTTTTGATATGCGATTGTGCGTTGGTAGCTCGAGCGTATGGCGTGTTCCATCTTTGTCTCACGGTCTGTTTCTTTCCAGGGTTTACAAGAACTTGACTGCCGTCGCTCAACAAGTCGAGGCTTACAGCTCACTCCCTAACCTTCTTCTTTGGGAGACTGCTCACGAGCCTGATGGGAACTCTGATTCCCTAGGAGCTGCTCGTAGCACCTATGACTTGATTTACCAGCTGGACGGTTATCACCCAATCTCAATTGTGCTGAACTGCCAGGTAAATTGTCCCACAAATTTGTTTGGGCGTGGATCATTGAACCTACTCTGAATAGGATTACAACTTCGCTTCTTACGTGGAGGGTGCAGATATCGTGCTCGAGGATGCATACCCAGTCGGCATCAATGCCACCTACTCGCCTGTCTGGCATACTCCATGTACCCCTGACTTTGGTCACTGCGGTTGTGATAACTGCAAGGGCAACATCTACGATATCAAGGCTCGCATTCAAACCTTCAAGGACAGGCTGGACATCCTTGGTTATGACCGTACCAAGACTGTATGGACCACGCCCCAGGCCTTTGGCAGTGGAGCGTGAGTCAGCTCACAAGTTCTGAACTGCATGCACTAATTTTTGCCTGTAATGTGTAGCTACTGGGCCACGACTCCATCGGGACAACAATGGGCTGCTATGCACCTAACCTCTTTCAGCCATGGCGCAACCGGTATGATCCCTCGTCATCGTTCGTCCGGAATTCACGCTCACGTTTCTCCAGGTTCGATCTCCTACCAGTACCCAACGACCACGGGCAATGTGACGACAATCGAAGGAACAGCTGTGAACGTGACTGGCATCATCTCCCAGATCATCCAGCCGTTCATCGTCGACCCCTCGGCCACTTATGAGACGTTCAACTTCGAGGGTGTCGACGCTGGTCTCATAAACAACGGTACCACCTACCTACTCCTCGTTGCCAATTTCAACAACACGTCGCCCTACGTGCCATGGGGTGCAGTCGGCCTAGGCAAGGTGACGAATGCAACGACGCAGGTCCAGCGGATCTTCTCTGTGGCGCAAAACACGAATGCGACTGGGTTGAACTTCAGACCGGGTGGTATTGGGATCTATACGGCGACGCCTCCACAAGATAGATTGTGTGATTTGGATTAGGATCGTGTCTCGTTTTGATATTTATAGATCGTGAGTTCTTTGTATAATGGACTACTAATGTGTGCTTGGCTGGATTTCAACTGGAGCTGAATGTCAACATGTGAGCAAATTGAAGCTGTCTCGACGAGAAGCGTAAGTAACTCTGGGTCGAAAGGTGGCGCCGTCAGGCTCAGCTGGGCAACAAAGGCTTGATGAACACCGTGACACACCTTGAAAACTTACATACGGATGGAATTCCTCGTGCTTAATGATTGAGTCAACTAGGTACAACGGTGAGCTCACAGATCTCATAATCACAGCAACAAATGTCAAACTCGACGGTTGCAGCTCAATTGCTGGACGTTTGATGGATGTCAGAACTGTCCAACCGGGCAGTGCACCAGACACGAAGGATTGGTGAATGCTCGTAACTGCCGGCCGCGATGAACGTAACTGTTAATCGGGCCCGATATAAGAAACTTGAACCTGCAGTCATGATCGTGTGAATGCCACAGCCCTCTGAAACCACCTTAACGCGATTCGGATCCATAACCTGGCCTCAGAAAATGTTTCAGGTATTCCAATGTACCTCTGATTGGCAAAAAATGCAGAGAACTTTCATTATAAATGCATTTTCCCGAGGACATGCAATGCCTATATATCAAGATTTGAATCTTTGCTGTCCGTCCTATTAGAGATTTGGTAAGGTAGACTGATTCAGATGAGCCGAGGACAGTGGAGATAGAATGTACTCTCGGGCTCAAGTCTCGGTGCAGAAATGAGGTTAGAATTATACTCTACAAATTATTCTACATGTATAATGTCTCATTGCTATGGTGTTCCAGTTTCAAGACCAGCCATCAATGTTTCAGGCATAACTTGATGACCACAAAACTTCTTCACAATTCAGGCTGCTTGAGCACCATTCTCAAGGCCATGTCTATAAGCAGCCATAAAACGCTGTGATCGCAAGGCAAATCTGTGTGAATAAGACTCGGAGTGAGAGCTGAAAACTTGTGCAAGAGTAAAGGAACTCTTAGACTTGGATTCACCGGTACGTGCACTTGTGGAACTGCATTCTGAGCATCCAAGTTGTGCTGAACTCCTGCCACTGCCAGCACCATGCAGCTTCGCATGCTATGGCAACATCGCTGGTTCGCGCGGTCGCTTCCGTCTTCCCATGCGGTCTGCCTGAAGGCTCGGCATTCAACTCACCGAACGCGGGACTGTTCTCGGCTACAGCTGAGCGCTGAACTTTCGTCGGACTCAGAAGTGTAGTTTCTTGGCCTTCAAGTCACTCAAATTTTTAAAATCTTACTCTCGGAGCTCACGGCCTCATTTTTTGTTCAATGTAAGATGCCGATTCAAGTATCTATTATAGTTTACCTTGACTACTTTTTACAGTACCTTTGGTACAGAATGTACTGATTTTGATCAACCTCCTTTGTCATCTGGGTTGATTTGCAACTCCGGTGCTGAACTCGACTGCCTAGTGACCATGAGTGTTGACTGTACCATTTTTCAGGGATAGTACAATGTCACTCGGAAACCCTCGCCAGCTCAGTATTCAGTGACGAATGTATATCGCCGGACCAGCGAGCTGCTATGGATAATTTCCGGAAACCAGACTTATTTGGTGGCCCCGGTTTTCGAGGCTGTTTGTATAGCCTCGTCATTGCATCGTGCTGCCGAACATCCAGCCTGGTGACTAGCCCATTGAAGAGGTCAACGTTCAACGACGGATTGACGACCCCTTTGACGGGCTGGTCGCCAGACTACCGAACAGCCCCTGTGATGGCTGACGAGGACACACAGATCATATTCTTGGAGGCTGAAATGTAAGAGTCAAAGATATGATATGCGGTTCTTCTCGTCAGCCAACGACGTCAAGCCTACTTCCAGCGCGACCAAGCACTGATCTTTGCTCAATTTCGGTTTACAAATCCGCCCATCGTATGGATACGTTGAACGCGATCGCTTCATCGAGTGACGGTGGGCATTCTGAAGACGCATTGAAGGTGCTTGGAAGAGTAGCAGACGCGTTCGACAATCCATCTTTGCACAAGGTGGACAAGGAACGGTTGTTCGTGGTGAACGTCGTCAAGTCGGATCACTTGTTGACAGTTCGTCCATGTCTTTCGACTCGTCCTACTTTCTGAACGCTCATACCCGTCGTCCTGAATGACAATCTACAGAGTCTTTCGAGCGAGGAGTGTGTGTGTCAAGAAGCAACATATGGATCGTACGATTCGTCGTTTGGCTTGAGCTATGATGAAGATGTGGAACTTGTTGTGTTGGGGGACGTCAGTGTATGGGAGCATGCAAGGTCCTATCCGTACGCCTCCAAATGGTATCAATCGCACGAGCCGAGAAGCCCTTTGAAGAGGATTGTCCACAAGGTACGGATATAGTCTCTGAGGCAGGACAAGTGTGACCTTGTGTAGGGAGATGGGATGTGTGATGTCACCAAGATGGTTCGTGTCATGCAGAATGTTCTGTCAGGACGATTGGCTCATTTCATCATCTCAGCTGTTGACTAGCAGTCCGTTGGACCGCCTTGCCCGCCTGGCCAGAATGGAGCTAAAGAAAACAGGGTGGTTCGAACGACCGTGTGTTCCCCCAGCCTAACTTTACGTGTTACCGCTTGGCTCAACTGTTTTGCTGTAGCGACAAATGGTCCGTCGTGGAGATGGGTTTGCAAGGGGTACCTCTGCCCATAACACCTCCCAAGACGCCATCCAAGAACGTATGTTTCGAGAGTTGGGAACGCTTTTCATCGACCAAAAGGACGTCACCGAATGGCGAGAAGCGCTCCCCGCGACAGTCTGAGACCAATAGTGGACCATCACCCAGTTATAAGAGAGACACCCCGGAACGGAACCGATATCGTGGTGACGTGATCAAACCCACGTCGATACAATCACCAGTTCATTCTCAAGAATCTGATTCCTACCTCGTCGACTTTACCACGCTGTCTTATGCCGATGCGTCGCATACGAATACCACGACACCCATCCGCGCATCTCGGCTTTCCCGCACGTTCCTGCATCCTCAGATCTCCCAACAACAAGCAGGGGGACGACTCGGACAGGTTGTACGTAACTTTGTCAAGAGGATGCTACCGCCCTCGTCGGACAGTGGGGCCTTTACTCGTAGCACTAGTTGCCCCCGGGCAAGACACACGGGGAACGCCAAGGGCGCTTGTGGAGATTCACCATCAGCGCGGACTTGCCAGGCGGAGATGACACCACGGAGTAACGCATCAGGAGAGAGCGCGTGGACGTTTGCGTCTGCGAGCAGTTGGATGGAGGCGGGTGCACAAAGATGCTTGGATTATCAGGCGACCAACAGATGGAATGGGTTTTGGCGTTGATAGGCGGAACAAATTTGTGTGTACGCGTACGAACACGTCATTGCCGCCACCTGTGGGAATTATGGCGAAAACATCTCGCCCACTGTGGGGAAACGGTGAGCCCGACGCGTACGGTGGCGACCTGCCAGCCTGTGCTCGGTGCTCAATGAGAGGCGCTCGAGGCTCGCTGGCTATGCAGCCCTTGGAGGATTGTCAGTACTTTGCCAAAAAGAGGTGGTTAATGTGATTCGAGGCATGCGGGTCGAGATCAGATGTGAATGAGCGCGTTTCACAGCGCTTGTCTTGAATGCGAGAGTGATCCACACGAGCTTGAGTGCGCGAGGGGGGGAGGGGGATTGCACGGCCTGTAAGCTGGCGGGGAGTGTGCGGGGATTGATAAAGTTAATGCCGAATGGCCATTCCCTGAAAGAAGAACTGGGTGTTGGGTTTCTTCTTGCGCACGGTCGCACTGAGTGCACTCGCCGACTCCGTCTGTGAGTTCGTCGTCCCTGCTGCAATCCGCGGAGAGTTGATGGACGCGTCGCTAAATTTCTTAGTCGTATCGATTTGTATCGACGGACCATCCTACGCTCACTCAGACTCGCCCATTCGTTTCAACATCATCTTCAAAGCACATGCTACATATTTCGTGACGGCTCGCTGTTCGTATCGCACTCTGCCAGCACCCAACCGTGTTTCCACCAGACTACAATAATGCCATACCTCGACCCTCCCCAAAACGGTGCTAATCCGTCTTCCCGTTTCTCCGCCCTCAACGTCTTCAAGCTCAAGCCTGGTTCCGGTTCCGGTTCGCTCGGTCTGTCCCTGATCTATTTCTTCCTGGATGACTGATGCCGATCACCGTTCTCTGCAGACGCCGCGCCACTCCTACCGCCCAAGGATTCGAGTCATGCCTCCTCTCCCAATCACTCCCTAAACCCCCCTCGCTCTGCATTCTACAACAAATCTCTCTTTAGTCGTTCAGCCGTGTCACTCTCTTCTTCTCTCAGCCCAGAATCAAACTCGGGCCCCGCCACGCCTTCCACACCCTATCCTCCCATGCCAAGTGCCGGCTTCGAGTTTGGAAAACGCTCAAACTTCGCTCTGGCAAGTACAAACGGAAGGGCGGCGGCAGTTTCCCCTGCTCCTTCTGCATCCGGGGGTTCCCTCAGGTCCTTCGGTCGGGGTGGAAGGGACTACCTCCCCAGTCCTTCCATGGATGGAAGCACAGACTCGAGTGGCTCATGTCCAAACGCCAGCCCCAATCTTGGCATGTACATGTTGAATGGTGCCAATTCAAGTTCCTACACCACGAGCCAGGCGAGTGCCGCCGGCGTGAAACTCAAAAATGGCGTCTTCAAGTTTGCCAACCTGGCCAAAAGAAACAGATCGAGGAAGGATCTCTCAGATACCGCCAGCGCATCTGGCAGTGTCAGCAGGAGTGTGAGCGTAAGTGAACACGAGGATGCACCAGGGGATGCAGAGGGAGATGAGGGAGTATCATCGCCTTGGAATTTCCAGGTGGGCATGTCTTCCGATTGCGATAATCACCGTGTCTTACTTTGTATATCGCATAGCACCACATCCATGTCGATGAGGGGTGAGTGCCAACGCTTCGTTTTCGCGCATACATGCAATTTACCTACCGATATTGACTTGATATTCGCGTTTCAAACAGATATATCGGTCTTCC
The DNA here is from genome assembly GCA_038090375.1 of Boletus rubroflammeus. Taxonomy (NCBI): domain Eukaryota; kingdom Fungi; phylum Basidiomycota; class Agaricomycetes; order Boletales; family Boletaceae; genus Boletus; species Boletus rubroflammeus. Next base: position 14,701 of record JBBPMQ010000120.1, on the reverse strand, counting down.
ACCGTCCTGGTCTGCTGCCCTATCACAAGTAGGCTTTGACGAGGATGAGATCGCACTGATTCATGCCCGCCGCCGAGCAGCAGCAACTGCCATCATCTCAAATCCCAAACTAGCCAACTCAAATACCGCTTACTCTACCGAACGACCCCCATCCCCTCACGCATTAACCGTGACGCCTCCGGCCAGTTCCACCTCATCTTCTACTGCCCTGTTGGAACCCCTCCCACGCTCCACGAGTCTAGGAAAAGGACGAGAGGCTCTCAGGATTCATCCACCCTCAATGTATTCCGTCGCGACTAGCACTGGTGGTGGTCATCCTAGCACGACTGCGGGCACGAGTCCGGCGCCTTCACCAAGGGCACCATCGTTTTCAATGAAGTCGTTTGTGAGTGGCATCAAGAATTCGCTGGCGAGTGATTCGGCAAGCGTGAAAGGTGTCGGAAGCTCAACAGGGCGCGAGGGTGCGACAGGTGAGGAATCGGAACAATATATATTTGTGGATGGAGATGGCCCAGAGGTGGATGGGGACCAAGGAATGCGGGATGAAACATTGATCGAGTCCTATTATTTCGACACATCGAGTGCTTCTTCACAGGTGATTATCCTTGTCTCTTTTACTGTGGTTTTGAATTTCCGTTAATCACGATATTTACATGTCCCATTTAGGGACAACAGACACCACGAACACCCGCCTTTCCACAGATCCAGGTACAACGTACCAAATCTGATGCTGGACATGCCCCATTTCCGCCCTCGGCCTCCCGTGCACCATCTCCGCTCGCCCACTCCACCTCTCTCCCCATACCCACTCCCCCGCGTGGATACACCCCTTCTAATCATTCTGCCTCCCCATCACCTTCTCACTCCCTTGCCGGTGCAGGTCTGCAGCCAGGACCGGTGTCAGCACCACCGCGGACGCCACCCAGGAGAATATATCATGTCGCGAACGCGTCATCAGGTTCCTATGATGGAGAGAACTACGCTGAACCTCCCCCCGCCTATGTTTCGCCCAAGAAGGAAGATTGGGTACCCAGGAAAGAGAAAGAAGGGTCCGGCGTTTTCGGCGGCCCACTTCCACCCAACAGACCTATTCCTCCCGTTCCCACGGAAGAGATTCTGGGCGAGCCTTCTGGAATGAGCAATCCCGACACTAGAGAGGAGGATCAAGAAGTATCTATGCCCGAAAATAGTGACGACACAACACGCTCCACTGACGGCATCCCCGGGACAGCCGACGAAGTTATGGATATCTCGTCCTATTACAGTGACAATGCTATCCAGGGAAGAGACGCGGAGATGGATCCAAAACAGCAAGCGAGGGTGTTATCTCCGACACCGCCGTTGGTGATCGACAAGAAGTTGGCGACGCTCCCACCTCGGATATCCTTCCACCAGGAGGGTAGTCTGGAGGACTGGTCCGAGTCGTTGTTCAGTGTAATCGGTGGTAAAGGCAAGAGATCGAGCGTTCTGATGGGGCGAAAGGGTGGGGATGCCGCGAGCGTGAAGGAGAGGAGGACATCCATTCGGCCAATGTTACCCCTCTCGACGATTGGCGAGAGTGGGAGCGCTTCAGCGAGGGCGTCGAATTCCTTGTCGCCGGAAACAGTGGCGCCAAATCTCCCAGATATCTCGTTTGGGGCGAACCTTGCGCTTAGATCCCATGCAAGAGGGACGATAGGCGCTGTTGAAGAAGGTGATGAACAAGAGCAAGCAGAGAAAGACGATGCAGAAGAGACCGAGGATGGTCCTGATGATGATGTAGGAGAACAAGCCGTAGACGTTGACACAACGACAATGGTAGGGGAGGAAGGGAAAGAAGCGGACGGGTCACCAGTTGTCCCCTCGATTCCACTCCTTCCCGATGTTTCCCTTGGTCCCAACGTCTCACCCCTTGGTAAAGACCTTGATCCACCTGCGTCGACGTCTCTCCCGTCACCAAAATCGCCACGCAGAGCTAGTATCGACAGCCTTCCGCCCTCCCCTCCACCGAAGCCCAAGCGCAAGCCTACTCCCCTCGTAACGCCTCCTGCAATCACCCTCGCACCTCCCAGAACAAACGTTATACCAGGCATATCTAGAAGATCTCCCGTTAACCCACTTTTTGGCGCAAAACCACAACCATTACCGATCCCTATTCCTCCATCGCAGATCCGTGCGCAACTCCGTCCGGCGCCACCGAAATCTCCTCACCCACCACCTATATTACCATTGCCACCCCTAAAACGAGCACTATCTCAACCTAATCTTCAGCCTCCTCCTTCTCCTCGGTCACCATTACCCCCAGTTCCTTCTCCTGAAAAAGCCCTCAAGCACGACTGCACTGCATCACACACATCATCATCGGATTCCCGCCCCAACTCGCCTCAGACCCTTCATCCTGTTCGTGCCGACCCGGGTGGACGCGATTCAGACTTGTCGACTATCACGGTGACACCTGCGACGATAGCGACAGCTAAGACCGAGGTTGTTCGGACAGCAGTTGCGAGTGTCATCGGTTCCGATGCTGTCTCGTTAGCTTCTAGGCGGGAAAGCGTTGTTTCTACTCCGCACACTGAGTCCCAGACCTTGCTGTACGACAAACCTGATATAGGCGGGGAGTCCTCACGTACACAAGAACACGGAGAAACGCCTGACGATTCCATGGTTTCTGAAACCTCCTCGGTGTCACTCCTGCGTGATGGCCCGCAGTCGAAGTGGCCAGCACCTCCACCACCCCCTGTTGAGATGGAGACGGATTTGACGCCTCGCCGTGTGTCGAGGTTTAGAACGACCTCCCTCGGGCGTGTTACTCAGTTACAGGCAATGGGTGGCGCAGTGGCATCGCCCATCAGTTCTCACTCCTCACATGGGAGCTCAGACACGGCGTCCAGCTCGACGAGCGAGAGCGTGTCGTCGACGACACCAAATGGAGTGAACGGGGTGTCCCCTTCCACAGCGCTAAAGACAAAGGGCAGCTTGGCCGCAGAGGCGAAACTGCTCAGCTCAACAACGGATACCTTTGGCGGTGTCGATGTCGAGAGTGAGAGAGAGAGCGGAGATGAAGATGAAGATGAAGATGAAGCACGTTCGCACCCTTCAGAAGTACCCTTGTCGGAATCGCACGCATCGATACCGCCTTCTACGCATCCGCTTCTGGCGCAGTTGCAGCCCTACATCACACCTCGCAATCCGGCGTCCTGTTTCACGGACCTTGTGGAGATCGCCGAGGGCGAGAGTGGTTCCGTGTTTACCGCCCGCGTCGTTTCCTCTTTTTCGGATGCTCGATCGCACAAAGGACAGCAAGAAAGCAACGAGAGGCCCATACTGCCTGGCACGTCCCACGTGGCTATCAAGCGGATCCCACTACCGCCCCATGCATCTTCGCCCTCTTTGTCAGATGATTCGCCAGTATCTAACAAGTTGGTTTCGGTGTTACACGAACTCTCCTTGTTGAAGAATTTGGACCATGAGCATTTGCTCCTGCTTGATGCCGTCTACGTCGGTTCAAATTCAGCTGGAGATGAAGATGCCGGGTCTGCAAGCGCAGTGGATACCTCGCTTTGGATACGGATGCAACTCATGGAGCGATCGCTCGCAGACGTGATCGGTTTGGTGGCAGAGGGCCTCGCTTTGCAAGAGAGACTAGTCGGAAGATTTGCTAGTGACGTGGGTATCTCTTACTTGCTTGCCAACGCCCACGAATTAACGAGCACTTGCCTGCGTCGTCGAATAGATCCTCCAGGGCCTGGATTATCTCCAGAGACAGCACATCGCTCATCGGGATGTAAGGAGCGATAACTTGTTGGTGAACGCGACTGGCGTCGTGAAACTTGGTGGGTGACCTAAACGTTGTGATGACTTATTGGGTTGGTGCTGACCACGTATTGCTGCACCCGTGTAGCGGACTTTTCGAACGCTATTCGTGTCGATCGAAACGCACCCACCGTGAATGGGCCAGTGGGGGTCATTTACTGGCAGGTGAGCAAAACGCGAGAAACTATGAATTCATGGTCTGACTCTTGGTCTGTGTTGGGGTACAGGCACCTGAGATGAGAACGTAAGTATCCATCCTTGGTTATTTCATCGAGCATCGTTTCTGATCATCGCCTCGTAGTGGTCCCTACAATGCGCTGAAAGTCGACACCTGGTCTCTCGGGGCAACCGTCTGGGAACTCGCAGAGACTGTTCCTCCGTTCTCTATGCCTGCCTCCCCGTCAACCCCAGTGTCGTTTGCCATCCAAACTGAACGCCATGTCGGTTCGCAGTGGCCTCCGCTGACACACCCCGAACATTATTCGCGCGCGTTCCACGAGTTTATGAGACTGTGTGGAAGGGAATCAGCGACGAGACCTGGGCCTGGGGAACTACTGAACGTCAGTTTCGATTTATGCTGGAGAGCGCTCTATGTTGGGAATGCTGACTCAACTCTCGCAGACGTCATTCATCCGCAATGCTTGTGGGCGTGGTGTCATATTACAGCTCCTCTCACAATGTCGCGCGATCGAGGAAGCCATGGCGACCAAGGAGGGATATGCTGGTCAATCATAATGGGGCTAGCTCCGCTCGTTCTGTTTTTGCATTTGCGGCTCGCGAGCGTTTGGAGAACTTTTTTTTGGAGGTTCCCTTCTCTCCTCGAGCATCATGGACCGATCTTGATTTATTTATCTCACTTGGTCCGACACGTCATCTTACGATTGTCTCTTTTTTATATAAATCATCGGTATCTTTTGATCATCTGGTTTGCTTGTTTAATCGACTATTATACCCTCATTTACGTGCGTGACGCCCGAATATGCAGAAGACGACTTGAAAGTGCCAGTGGGAGGAGAACCACGCTGATGGCATGATTCAGATCAACTATCACGGCACGATCTTCCTTGTTGCCCCTCCCCGATCAAAAGTCAATCAGCATCGCCCTCTTTTTCGTGGTACGTCATATATTTGAGGTATCTGGGGGACCAAAGTGAAGTGAAGAAAAAGCAAGCTGGCGGAGCAGGTGGAGATCGGAAAAGAAAAACCGTCGGTGATGGTGTTACCCTCGACCAAAAAGGGTTGACTGTAGGGAACTCGACTGAGGACGGCTGCTGGTCCCGCCAGGAAGTGAGCATGGCAAAGTCTTGGAAACTTGGGTGCAAGTGTCATGAGTCTGGAAACTGGGAGGTTGCAGAGGCAGATCTGGCATGGTCCTAGTAAGCCGAGGAAAGCCGACAGTGGGCCAGTGGTGGCACAAACCTTGCTCCGTCATTAGGCGAAAAAAAAGGGTTGGTTGAGCGTGGTGTGTCTTCAGTTGATCCGATGGTCGAGCCTGCTGTATGCCGCATCGCTGAATTGAAAGAGCCCCGTACAATAACCACGGCAGCCACCTTCACAACATACATGCTTTTCGTCCACACAGGTAACATAGCCCATCTATGATAACTTTGCGAGTTGGAACTTGAGCCAAAATATTTGATTAATTTACATAAGGCCCCGGGTCGAATTGGATGGCAGCTCAATTTCCCGGGTCGTTTATATACTATGCTGATCCTCAAGATCCGTGCTCTTGCCGAGAGTTTCTAGGCGCCGCCCAACTGGCACGACGTTGTCTTTACTGCTTTGAGATCGTGCCCAAGCTTTGTACGGTCGAGTGCTTGGCAGGTCCCTCGTGCTTCGAGTCGACGTCTTGCATTCCGAGTATGATGATTGCAGGCCTCGGAGTACGGTCGCTCTAGACTTTGGGGTTTTTCCTTGGCCTCTACCAGAACAAGTATGCCTGGCGTAGTTGTCCGCGGATAAGTTCCAGGTGGCCTGCCACCTCAGAAGATATCAACATCGTGTCCGTTCGTACTAATCTGCTTGCGTCCTCTGTGTCATTGTTCACTTTTACGGTAAGACATCGGTTAATTCCCTTATTTGTGAAGTGGCCAAGCAATCACTGAGCTCACTGGCACAAAGCGTGCCAAAAAACTCGTCATGAACGTGCTGCACGACAGATAGGCTACGCAACACACAACATATGGTGTGCCATCGACAGCACTACGGTGAAATAATAGTCTCGGTTTTTCAGGCAATTAACTCACAATATGTGCAGGTTCGGGGTGTGGAGCCATGCCAAGATCGCACTGGCACGCCGAGGAAGTAGTCACCCGGAGGTTAAAGTGTAGAGCAATCGTGCTTCGCGGATCGGGACGCCAAGAACTACAAGCTAGGCGAAGTGACCGCAGCAGCGCAGCTATGCTTCTAAGGGTCTTTTAATCGACAAAGACGGTAAAACACGCTTTATATCTACTTGGCAATCACTAATCATAAGCGTGCGCAGCAAAAGACCAAGGAAATCGTTGGAGTCGCCACAACGGTCGAGAATACATAAAGCTGATGGTGAGCACGGGCGACTCGTTCGACCTGGTGTTCTCTACTCACTATACCCCGGCTTCGGTTTGCGGCCGTTGTCAGACATTCTCTCCCTGTTATTTTTTTTCGTCAGCTTCGAGTCTTCCATGTTCGAAGTCACCCATCGAGACAGCTTCGCACACCGAAGGTCGAGTGATGTAGCCAGCGCTACCACCATGCCTGGTTTTACGATCACCAACCCGGAGCGTCCTTCCAACGCTGGCTCAGCTGCGTCCAGAGAGGATGACACGGAATCCTTGGCAACGGTCCACCCGCCCAATGACATACCCTGCGTCGCATCAAAGGGCTTTGATAAGCTGGCCTCATCACATCCCATCTCCACAGTCACGACTCAAATGGCCGATCATCCAAAGAAATCGGTCGATGGGAGTCCGTTACAGCTCACAGATCAGACGAACCTTCTCCCGGTCAGGAAAATCATCTCCGTGCTCGCAGGTCTTGCTCTGTGCGCCGCTATCTCTGCGTTTGACTCCGTCATCATAGCAACGGCTATGCCCACTATATCCACCTCGTTCAATGCCGGGTCTGTTGCATCATGGGTGCCATCTGCCTACATGCTTACCTCAACGAGCTTCCAACCGCTGTACGGTCGATTCAGCGACATTTTTGGTCGCAAAGTAGCACTTTGTGTGGCCATGGCGATATACATCGCGGGAAACTTGGCTTCAGGTTTCTCGACATCCATTATCCAGTTGATCATCTTTCGCGGCATCTGTGGTGCAGGGGGTGGCGGTCTTCAGAGCATGGCACAAATCGTCGTCTCCGATATCGTCAGCCTTCGAGATAGGTATGTTCTTTGCATTTCCGCGCGGTTTATGCGCCATAAAGTAAACGATTCTTTTTCAGAGGTAAATATCAAGGTATCATCGCTGGAGCTATCGCTCTCGGCTATGCTATAGGACCTCCTATTGGTGGTGCTCTAGCACAAAAATTGTCCTGGAGAGTATGTTTTCTTGATTTTATTGTTGGTTATACATTCATTTATCATGGGACAGTGGTGCTTCTGGGTCAACCTTCCTATGTCGTTGTTTGCCATCTGTGTTGTTATCTTCGTACTTCCACTCAAGCCAGTGGAAGGCAATGCGAAAAAGTAGGCCTTGTATTACCTCCTTTCGTCGACCCTCTTACACCATGCAGGAAGCTCTTGGCGGTAGATTACCTCGGCGCCATCTTAACGCTCGTTGGATCTGTTCTCATTCTTTTGCCACTCATTTGGGTACGTGATTGCAGATCGTCTGACTTGATCATCATTAACGTAACACTGCCAGGGTGGTGTCACGTTCCCATGGAATTCGCCTATCGTTCTCGGATCGCTGTGCTCGGGAGTCCTTGTCGTTTTCTTATTTTGCCTTTGGGAATGGAAAGGCGCGCGTTTGCCGATTGTTCCCAGTAGGTGATCTGTTTTGTATATTGACGAAGCTCGACTAATCAGTGATTCGTATGGTTAGTGTACATCTTCAAACACGTCACTGTAACAGGTGTATATATCACCATGTTTATCAAGTATGGCTGTTTTGTATAGTAGCCGCCGATCTCATTCTGATGGCTCCATCACAGCGGTTTCGTGTTTTTCTCTTCGCTATACTACCTGCCGCAATTTTTCCAAGTTGCACTGGGATATTCTCCGATCCGGTCCGGAGTATTCTTACTTCCGGTGCTCGTTAGCCAGTCGTTCGCAAGTTGGACCACGGTATGCATTTTTTTGTGTAGCATTGGTGCCACTGCTGACCATCGCACCCGCATTAAAAGGGCTTGGTCGTGAGCAAGACAGGAAGATACCGGGTGTGTGATACATCGATGTGTCCTCTTCGAATGACTAATGCGATCATCTTCGATCCCCCCAACTAGACTAGCATCTATGTTGGATTCAGCGCATGGGCCCTGGGATGTGGTTGCTTGTCTACGGTCACGGCATCCACAGAGAAAGAACTCCTCGTGGTTTATATGTTGCTCTCGGGCATTGGCGCTGGTCAAGTAAGACATCCGAGAAAGTGTGGAGTAGGATTATCATGAACTCATACGTTCCCTTAGACTCTGCAGACAACCACTGTCGCAGCTCAAGCGAGTGTTCCGAGACGGGACATGTCTGTAGTGACGGCCATCAGAAACGTAAGCTAGCTCCCCAACATGATCAACCATTCGCTAAGGACCACGATCAGTTCATCAGGCTGTTGGGAGGAACATTTGGTCTAGCTGTTGGATCAACGTTGATGTTGGTCGTTTCTCTCCTCCAAACCTTGCCGGTGAAACTGAATCTTTATTGTTTGCAGTAACAATTCCCTTCGGACCGACCTTTCTTCCTTCTCACTTTCCTCGGCTGCGATTACTGCCATCATCAATGACCCTGCCATTCTTGGGCCGAGCACGCCAACATCCAAGCTCACACCTCTAGGACTGACGTCTTCGATGGCCAGCTATGTACTCTCGCATGGGTACACGACAGGCTTCAAACTGGTGTTCGTTCTCAATGCGTGTCTGGCTGCCGTTGCAGTGATCGCTAGCATTTTCATGATCAAACACAAAGAGCTGACGAGGGGCGACGAGGAGAAACTCAGAGAAGAGGCGCTGGCGGGGCTTCGTAATCGCGGCAAAGGGCAAAATAATGGCGCCGAAAAAGTATAGACTCTTCGGCCGAAACGGTTCGATGAGTGAAAAAGAGGTGGATGCTTATCGGAGGCGAGGCATGTGGTAAGCACAGCCTTGTCCTTGCCGTCTGCTGCAGGTCGACCTGCATCTGACTTTGACGTTGGGTTATCCAGTGCTTGAGGGTCTTGTTTTCTCTTAGACATGCCTACATAGATTGATAGAAGAGCAGTCTTGGGAACGGTGATTGGGTATGGCACGACGGACATCTACATTTCAATCTTGCGGGTAACTACAGTAGGGAGTGCACGTGTAACGGGCTTACACTTTAGAGTATGCATGGATTCGCTTTTGGACAATGAACGCGGACGTGCCAGTGTGTGCAACATTCGATCCAACTGTAATCACCGCGAATCGAGAGCGCGGAAGGACATGAAGACTATCGAGTCGATGTCTGGACAACTCAGGTATGATACTTGACTCACACGTCAAGGAACTAAAACAAATGGTCATAGGTGACGCTTTTCTTGGCGGTGTGGATTGGACAGGCAATTTAAAAGGACAAAGGACTACGACTCAAATCGGCAATCTCCGTCGACACGTTCCGCCGTGTCCACACACAGTCCTTGAAGCGGTATGTTTCAAGTTCTAATCCGGTCATGATACATCTCGGCGGGTCTGTCAATAAATGAATAGCCTCATGGAAAGCCTGGCTTCCCAATCCAGACCACTGTGCAATACCACAATGCACACGTGCTGCCATACTCTTCGTGGTGCTTAGGAAGGCGGCGAGTTAAATACTCGAACTTCGTCCTGCGTACTCATCCCTTACCCCACGATCCTCTGAGCCAACCCACCTATTCATCTCCTCGATACGTCGAGCCCGCACTTCATCTCCCCTTCCCCCTGCGCCCTCGGACCGCCCCTTTTACCATGATGTGTGCCAAGCCTGCCGTCACCAATGATTCGCCTTCCAAGCGCCCTCTACAATTCGTTCGAAACGCGACGCATATGGATGTGAAGGATGCAAAGATGGCATTGGTCATCATCATTCGTCCTTCGCTTCAGCTTTGCAAGCTAGCCCTTGGTCGCAGTGTTCTCACTGCACTAAGACGACTCCAAAAAAAAGCGGTCCTCGATGACAATACCTCAAGCACGTCTTCTATAACGCCAAAGGTTATTTTGATACGATGGTTTGAAGAGTAAACATGAAGCTGACTGGATGTCTAGAAAAAAGTTCGCTTCGATGAGCGGCCTGTCACAATTTCTCGCAGGGGCTTCTTTGATAGAAACAGAAAGGATTCTACTTCTTCTCCTGCACGCCCTTGTCTCGTCATTCGAGTACGTCGCCTCTCTTTTGTTGCGATATTCGTTACTCAATTGAAAACAGGAACACGACGTGCGTCGTAAACCCTCGAAATCCCCACTTGAAGCAGACTGTCGGTCCGTTTACGAAGATTGTCTCTCGGATTACCCGGGTCTCGCCGACCTTCAAGTACTCGAAGGCGATGAACATTCCGACACGCGGTCACTCAAATGCATCCGTAGATCTGAATTCTATGAAACTGAGTCTGGCATCGCCACGTTCGATCGGACTGGCTATGCAAACTACTGCCTCTCCAAGTGGCTCGATAAGCAACGCGAAGAAGCGCGGGCCCCGAAGAAACTCGTGTTCGAAGATCCTGCACTTCTACCGTGGCCAAGTCGTGCCCTATCACCAGCATCAAGCAACCTACCCGACGTGGCTCGTCCCATGCTACCACCACTGCTCTCACCTATCTGTAGGCCACCACGATCTCTTCCACGGTGCATATGGAAGCGCGTCGAGGACGAACTTCAAAACGCTTTCGTGGTGCTCTTCATTGGGCTCTTCATTCACATATGCTTATTTCTTTTTCTTTTGTATGATATTCTGACGCGGGGTCTCATTCCATCGGATGATTGATTTATATCCTCCTATATGCGGTTTCTTTTCTGGCATGTGGTGTTCTTCCGGCTATTTGGGGTCCCTTGGTGGTCTTTCTGTTGTATAAATTATCCTCTCTCGTTGTAAATACTGTATCATTAGTACATCTCAGTCTTAGTCCCACTTGTATTAAGCAATTTTCATGTATTCTCCATGTTTCCCTTCTCCAAATCTAAAGGTTGTCTTTGAAAGGTTCGACTCGGCGTGTGCATCATTCTGGTAGTACTGTACAAGGCTATATGTCTAGGATATACTGCATTGCTAGCACTTCTGCCGTGGAAAGGTCCAGAAGAGCGGGATTCTGATGGCTACATTATTGAAGTTATCAAACTTGAATGCCATAACAAGTATTCTATGAAGGATCTTCCCATACCTGGTGCCAACAGATGGTTGCATGGGATTATCTCAATGATCATGCTGTGGTACAGCATCCAACCTAATGTCTGGACTGTACCTGAGGAGATGGCAGCAGCCCTTCAAACAATCATCCTCAATAGAGTTTATCCCAACACTGGCATTGAGTATTGTGTCACTCCAGAGTCCAGTGGGCTCTGTCTTTGGGATCATAGGTTATCTCAGTTCAGTCTTTTTACTAGATGCTAACAATACAAAGGCCATCCAACAGGTTTTTGAGTGGCAGAGCAATTTTGATTCAACTGTGCAGACTGACAATGACAAATTTTAATTTTAATTTTAATAGGGTTGCCAAAGTTCAGTTCAGTTCAGTTCAGGGGACTTTTACCTGAACCTGAACCTGAACCTTCTTCTGCCAGCCTGAACTGAACCTGAACCTGAACTGGACCTACTAGAACTGGTTCTCAAAGGTTCAGTTCTGGTTCAGAACTGGTTCAGACCAGAACTTGACAGTAAATTTTTTAAACCCTTGGAATTGTGTGAAAACAGTATATATAGTATTACAAGGGGGTCCAAGGCTTGTCCTCCCACTCCATAGCCTCTGTAGCTATTGATATACCACCAGAAGTGAAATGGCCTAAGAGCAATCGATGCTTTAAGCAAACACAACAACCTATACTACAAGGAGGAAGAGGAATCAGACTCAAGTGGGACTCTTTGGCACATCATCCTGGAGTCCTGTTGCATCAATATCTACAGTTATTGTCATCTCTTTCTATAGTGGATTTGCCTTACCATGATTCTCCACTATTGCAACACATTGGTCCACTTCAGGGTATTATGAAATCATTTTATCCACATATAATGGCTACCTGGGGACATAGTTGGCTAGTCCATATGTCTAAAAAACAAAAACATCGTACCAATTCTGTGTTTTTCATTGAAATTAATTTACATCTCTACTGGACCATTCAGGGCCTTATTGAAGTGGTCAGAAGGGTTCTATTATACATATATAACATATGCATGTATGTATAATGTGTCTACAGTCAGGGGATGGCCCCTGGCAAGCCAGGGAATGTCAGGGGGGGACAAAAAAGTGAATTCCCAAAAGTAGATATGTTTTGGGAGTAGTGGGTGCATCTTTTGATGGCTTCTGACCGCTTTTGGACCGCTTACATAATCACCCTGAAGTGCTGCCAAAGGAATGAAAAAATAGGTGATAATTGACTGCTTACATAATGACCCTAAAGCGCACCAAAAATGTTGCAATTTAAAGTACAGTCAATCTTGCAATGGGAGGACACTACAATTATAGTCTTTTGATGCAACAATACTCCAGTATGGCCTGGTCAAAGGGCATAGGGAATTACAAGAACACTTTGCTTTACATTGTTGAAGCATCCACACCTGTTTTGCATTCAGGCCCGAGCTCATCTGTCGCACAGTCTTTCGCTGTTCCAACTCCCTCAATGCTGCTGCCACCATCTGTTGCCTTTTTGCCGCTGTCATCCATCATCCCACCATCTCCAAGTTCCTTTCCACCTTCTGTTCCTTCATCATACGTTGGCTCATCTTCAAGCTCGCTCAAACCATCCCTGCTCACATAGAAAACTCAAGCAAGCGCAAGGCCGACGATGATGATATATCCATGGTGTCAGCTCAAAGCCTATCAAAACTGGCGCCAAGTGTGGCATCTGGTGCATCCACCGGTAGCCACAAACAATGGGCAACACAGAAAACTCAAGAAATCGGTGAACTTTGGGACGATATCAACATGCTTCAAACTACTTTTGAGTCCAACATGGAATTCATGTGCACAATTCAAGCTACATCATCAAGACCAGCAGCACATAGCAGGCCTGTGCTGTCAGCCACTATATCTCCACAAACCATATTGGATGCCGCTGAGCAGAAGAAGAAAGCAAGGATGCTGCTATTGCAGCTTGATCAGGACTTTCTTACATCCAATGACTGAGTAGCGATGTTTGATGTCTTTGGATCAGATAGCAATTACATTGAGGCATATATAGTCCTCGCATCAACCAAGAACATGGATGAAGTGCGGCAGAGCTGGCTAAGGAAACGGATCGCAGAGGCAAACGAGAAATCTTCATAGTTACACCGTCATGTAGTGTACTTCAACTACTTTCTTTCTATGTTCTCCCCCGCAGCTCAGACATAATGAAATGTATTTGATACAATGTGATCACATGTGGTATTTGAACAAAGATATGTGTACTACCAACTATGAACAAAGGAGAGATGATCTTGCCATAGTTGCTCTGCGATCTCGTCCCGCTTTGCTGACATCTGGTCCTGTTCAACGGCTGTGATGAAACCACCTGCTAACGTCCCAAACATTACCGTTTGATCAGTCTGATCGTTTAGTGGGTGGCTGTGACTTGGTGTGACTAAAGTCCCAGGATCATGCTGGTGGATGATATTGTGGATGCAACAGAGGGCGGGGGTATCTTGGCTTGAATATCCATGTCGTATTCAGGCGGAATCACCAGGATCTGAAATCGCTGCTTGAGGACACCGATGATGTACTCAACAACATTTCGGAGCTGTGTGTGATGAAGGTTGAAATATTCATGTGAGTTACTAGGTCTATAAGGACAAAGGTTGGTGCACCAAAGAACACGGGAAACTCAGAATGTTACAGGGGAACTCAAGGACATTCCTAGCATAAGAATTACAGGCTAAATCCATGGTCAATTTTCAATTTTTATGCCTTTCTTTCACTTTGATCCTTTTTATCTTATCTTTTAAGAAAAGGACAATTAACTCTGTAAGTCCCAGCAAATTTATCTACATTTTGGTGATACTTTCACCTTTATCTATTCATATCTTACTTCCCTAGAGTCTTATCTCTACTATGGTAATCATATCAAGCCTCGATGACTTGATCTTATCTAATGTCGATCTAATCTTATTCCTTTCCTTTATGTTTCACATCTTTCACTTAGATCTTAGACCCTTATATTTGGATCTTTGTTCCTAGATCAGATCTATGATCTAATCACAAAGCTATGTTCCTTCACACTTTCACCTCTCCACTATGCTTCCATCTCACATTCCTCATGTTAACCTCATGTACCCATACCCTGCCACATCCTCATCTGATGTGCATGTATTTAATATCACAAAGCTATGTCCCCTCCTTCTCTTTCACATTACCATGCTTCTTTTTCACCTGATCCACATTACCATGCTTCTCTTCCATTTTGATGCACAGGATTGCATAGCCCTCCCATGCCTTCTACACATGTATTTAATAGTATCTAGTAGATCTAGCTACAACATGTACAAACCTTACTATAGTACATATATAAACCCCCAAGGAGTAGCCTGGCAACCCCAGTCTATTCTCTTGGTACTTTCCCATTCAAAAGTTTTGAGAACCTCCTAAGCAAAGTGCTTAGT